>JAGKQL010000904.1:20368-45342 GCA_018398635.1 Cyprinodon brontotheroides
TGAGGGTAGGAATGTAAACCCATCAGTAAATCAAGAGCTTTGCCGTTTTCTCAGCTCTCTCTTCACCATGACAGACCGGTGCAGTGTTAACATTATAGCAACAGCTTCACTGATCCATCTATTGATCTCCCGCTCCATTCTCCCCTCACTTCTGAAAAGGATCCAAAGATACCTGAACTCCTTGACTTGAGTCAGGAACTCTCCTCCGACTTGAAGGGGACAAGCCACCTCTTTCTGGTTGAAAACCATGGCCTGGGACTTGGAGGAGCTGATTGCCCCCCAAAGTTCAAAGCGTTTATTTAATCTAACAGGTGCGCGGGGCTGCTCCTCGGCTGCGGGGCGGATCTCTGCAGAGATGGGAGAAAACAGGTCATTGACTGGATGAGGAGCTTAACACGACTTGGAGCAAAGTCACTGACCTAATTCAAAGTTCAGTCCGTTCGCAGAGAACATCAGAATCCAGGAGGGAGGTTTGACCGCAGTTGCGGCAGTTGCTAGAAGCGAGCAGAGCGAAGGCGCCAGCGGCGCCGAGCAGCAACAGAGTCCAGAAAGGAAAATCCAAGGCCGAAGTCAGAAGACAGTTCCAGGTTCAGAAGCCGGTAGAGTCCAGGACCAGATGCGACAAGCAGAGCAGACAGGGGCAAGGCAAAACTTCGAGATCACGCCCAGGGCAGAAACTGGTCATAATCAGGGGAAACAGACAGGCTAAAGAATGCTAGGGAACGTCTCACCAAAACACACAAATAACCTGGTGCTGATGGGAGGCAAACACACAACCTAAATAGTAGAGGAACCAGGTGGGAACGATCGGCGATAATCAGCCGCAGAACCAATTAGACAGGGGAGCAAGGAGCAAAGGAAAAAACCAAACCAAAGATCATGACAGGTGGAGGGTTTTCAGTGCCAGAATGATCCCAGAGGCTATGTTGTCAGGGGCTTTAAAGCCTCTGGTAGGGTCTCCTAATGTAAATAGGCTCTGGATGATGGGTCACACAAAGAATAGTTCAAAATGCCTGTTTGGTGACAAAGAAATCGAGGCTTGTGACTTCACCAGGTACAGCGGAGCGGGACCCCAGCCTGGAAGGAGCGACGCGAGGCCATCCTCCAGTGAGTCTACCACCTGCAGGGGGAACCATGAGGGAATGGTGCAATGAGGGCTGGGCGGCAGTCAGAGGCGGCGTCACTTTAAGCAGAACATTAATAACACTTAACTCTCATTGATGTTTTCGTGGGGAAAAATCTTTAGAAATAATTCCAAAGAATATTTAATCTGCGATTCTGAAGTTATTGTTCCTCTGTTGTCAAGACTCTACTGCAAACACAGCAAGATTTTTTGTGTTTAATAAATACTGTCACAGCTGTTGCTGTCATATTTGTGTGTTTTGTTTTTTCTTTATTTTTCCTCTTTCTCACTTCTACTAATTAGGCTGCATGTTTCTGTGGAGGGACCCGCCTACTTCCTGGTTTCTGACCTCAGTCCCATTCATTGGTTCCGTCGGTTCCACCTCAACCAATGGCTCGTCACCTCCTGCACTCCTCCTGCTCATAAGGAGAGCTCACCAGTTGATTGAGGCAGCTTGTCACAGCCAGTTGACTTTGGTGCCTCGTGTGAAACAGACCTCGTGTGCATTTAGCAGCTGTGTTTAGTGGAGTGGCTCATTTGGGTTTGTGTTTAGCAGCCTGTGCCAGTATCTGTTGTTGTCTTTGGCTTATGCGTATTTACTAGCTTAAGGTTAGAAAGATGGTGGAATTAGGGCCAGAGTTCTCACTGATTGCCACTCGGAGTTTTCCTGTTAGTTTCATTAGGTGTAGGGGGTGCTGTGCTGTCTGTGTTTTTCAGAAAGAATCTTCTCTGTTTAAAGGTATAGTTAGGCACGATCCTCCTTTTGAGGATTTCTTTTATTTAACTTTATTTTCACAGCATCCTCATCCACCCTCCTTTTGTTTGTTTATTGCTTGCACCTCTTGTTACCAAATAAATTATCCTTTAATAAGAACGTACCGGTTTCTGCCTATATATTTATGCCCCCTCTCTCCTAGACCAACAGGGGGTCGTAACAATACACACATGACTTTCCATACTCACAGGGAAGGAGTGTTCCTCTGTATTTAGAGATTAGGATATTATATACCTATCAATCCTCTAAATACAGCATTTGTTAAAATTACCCATTAGATGTTAGAACTGCTTTCTAAATGACTTTATTTGTAAAATGCAGTTATAGAATTATCTAAACAGGTTATCTTTTGTTTAGTGTTTATATTATATAAGCCTTGAACTTTGGATCATTGTAAATGGTGGACTTTGGGATGGCTTTGTCACACGTATTCATAACACTCCATAAATTCATGTAATGTTATTGAAAGACATTTACAAATGTTATTTCTGCGTTTTCTACTATAGTTTGTTCCATAATGGTATATCAGTAAGTGTTCAATTGGACTGATGTCTCAAGGATTTCAATCTCACTAAAATATGATTAAGTAAATGCCAAAAACTGTTGCATTATTTATTTTGGTGTGTTTTTCTCTCAGTCCCTCTAATTGCACCTCTTCGTTGCGCCTCAAAGCTCCTTTTAGAGCTCAGTATTTATTCATAATGTTGTTTAGCTGATCTATTTCAAGTTGTGCTTTTAAAATCCAACAAAGTAATGTATAAATCTACTAACAATGTTAGATCAACCTTTAGTTTCTTATTTCGTTTGCTGATATGTTTTATGATGTTTTACAGCCCTTATGAGCAAAGGGCGCCCTTCTGGACGGGGCTGGGTTTCTCTCTACTTAACCGTTGATAGTCTATCTTTCAGGCAAACATTTTCTGAGCGCTGCAGAAGCAACATCATTGCCTGCAGATTTCCACAGGAATGAGAAGATTCTGTCTGTGCCCGACCTCAGGAATGAGAGACATGGGCAGGGTGGTCCTTCTCATTCTTGTGGGTCTCTGTCAAGCCATTTCTGCCTCTCCAGAAGGTGAGTTTTATAGATTCATACTCATTGTTTCTCTGTATTTAATTTTCCTTTTTCTTTTATTTCTAGAATAGAAAACGTCATATATTTAGATGTAGAAAATACAGACTGTTATTCATTAAATTTGTATAAGTTGAAAATCTTAAAATGTGCATCTTTTTTATTGTAATCCTTCCAGCACTTTGAATTGTTGTCCTAGTGTTTAATTATTAACCTCACCTTCCCCATAATGATGTGTTTTTACTGTAACACTAGAAACAGAACTTTACAGCCTACTGAGCCGAATGAGGAACCTAATATAAGATAAACATTAACAGTCTGATAAGGTTAAACTGACTGCACATTTATGTGGATGAAGGGAGGAGATGTGCACTCATCCCCCCCTCTCTCATTCTGTAACCCAGGAGACAACTGCTATCATATCCTGGCAGTGATCCAGTCCGGCCGCTGGGATCGGTCAGAACCAGAACCCCTCTGTGTCTGCTCTTCTTTTTTTCAACCTCTTCCTCTTCAGCTGCTTGAAGTCAACAGTGTCTGATCTCCTCTGATCTCCTCTCCTCTCCTGTAATGTCTGATCTCCTCTGTTCTAATTCAAAGCTGATGCAGGGGAGCACAGCTCATGATTGGATTGTTTGATTCTGATTTAGAAAGTGTGTTCAGATTATTAAGTCAGAACAGGTTTTAATTCCATCAAAATGCTTTGGTAACAAGACATTACAGTTTTTCTGATAAGAATTCAGTGTGCTGGTGAAGATTCTCAGTCATCCTGGTCATAGTCATTCCAAAAAAGTAAAAAAAAAAAAAATCCACTGGTCTTTGCTTCCAAGTTTGAAGATGTGTCACTTCCCATCGAAGAAGCCTTTTCAATTCAAAATGTCCGGAATTTCAAATTTCATGTTTTCTAAACAAGGTTGGGCTACGGTATAAAGCCTGGAACTCAACGCTATTTCTGACTATTTGAATTGAAAAAACTTCCTGCATGGGAAGCAAAACGTTTTGGAATAATTTTATGATTTTCTGTTTCGTTACAGTTAGTTATTGACTCTAAGTTCTCTGTTCTCCACAGTGTTTCTCATTGTTCTTCTACAGGAAAACATTATGTAGATATCCAGGATGAGGAAGTCTGATATCTACCAGGCGACTCCTGAGTTTCCTCTTTGTTAAGCTGCTCTGTGTTGTGTCTCTCCTGTAGATCAGAGCATCTCCGCTGTGATTGGTAGAGACGTTACTCTGCCTTGCAAGGCTGAGGGGTACATGCCCTTTAAAGTGGTGGAGTGGAGCCGACCTGGAGAAAACCTAGAATATGTTCTCATCCTAAGAAACAAAAACTTAGACCCAAAAATCCCCAAACCGGGCTACAAGGGTCGAGTGGAGCTGAAGGACCTACAGAACGGAGACGTTTCTCTGGTTCTGAAGAATGTGACATCTGAAGACAGCGGAACATATGAGTGTTATGTTCTAAAAAACACAGTCCGCAGGAAGAGAGCCATTAAACCAATCAGCACCATCACACTCAACGTTCTTCCTCTGGGTGAGTCTCTGGATCAGAACCTCCCTGGTTCTTCCCCATCAGCACGCCCAGGACAGCTGAGGCTACCTTGATGTTAGCTTAGCACCATCAGTGTGTGAATGAATGAATGAATCAATCAATCAATCAATGAATCAATCAATGAATCAATCAATGAATCTGGACTCCCTTAACTTGATAACATGTTATGCCAGGACAGGCCATTAATTATCCTGAAATCTCCCACTAACACCTTGATCTGTTCTACAGGATCCGATCATAAGAGCCAAGATGATGGAGAGAACAAGGATGGTTCTAATGGTCTGACAGGTGATCTACATTAAATCTACTTTATTTTATCTATGTCATAATTTCTGTTAAAGTCCCAGATCCTTCTGCTGATGGAGCATCTTTGGACTTTAGTGGTTCTAATGTCTAAACAGTAGAACTTAAAGAAACCATCAGGAAACAGAAAAAACAAGAATTATGACATAAAAAGATGTTTTAAAATGAAAACTATAATAAGTCAGTTTTCATCCTTAATTATTCAGCTTGACTTTATCCAAGAAGAGGAAGAATCCCTCACTACCAGGAGACATCAGAGGGAATTTAATCTTTGAATTTTACTGAAAACATTTACATTTAATCCAAGCCCAATATTATGTTGGTTTCAGACATTTTACTTCAGTGGTGTATTAAATATGTATATTTCTTCATATTATCACCACTATTGTTTACACTTAGCCTCGGGCAGAGCAGATGGTCTCCTATCATGTCATTAAGAAAGTGGCAATGAGAGTTCAGTCTGCTCATCCTGATGCTTGTGGGATCATATCAGGGGATTTCAACCATGTGCATCTCAGAGGCTTCTACAACGACATTTTACACCTAAACTAAGTCAAGGTTAAAGATGCCTACAATGTGCCATATACTAAACTTGTTGGTCAATTTGAACACAGCTAGATTTATCTCAGACCCTTTGAAAAACCAAGTCAGATGAGACAGGCATCAAAGTGATGGCCATAGGCATATAGGGTAGCAGCAAGGCTTTTGTTCGGGCCTCTCTGTAAGCCTGAAACTCAACACTGCTCCAGACATTTTGAATTCAAAAAGCGTCCTGGATGGGAAGCAAAATGTCTTCAAACTTACACTATTAGTGAGTTCATTAACTTCTGTAAAGATGTGATGTTATCTTAGACAAGTGCTCGTCATGTTTTGAAGAACAAGCCATCGATAATGACCAATATCCAAAGCTTAATGAACTTGACATTCAATGAAGGATATCCTGACATCTTAAAGCTGTACAATGAAGGACATAACTTCCCTTTTACCTCAGATCAGATGTTGACATTTCTTTATATGCTGATGATGAGAGTGTGTAGAAAGCAGCTGGTTTCAGCGCAGTAGATGATGTTCTATCTGATGGATCAGGCTAACATCTGGTTCTGTTCTACAGGTGTTGGACTCATTGGACTGTGTGTTGGGCTGGTGTCTGTCGCAGCTGTGATTGTGTCTGCTGTCAGTGCCGTGGTGCTCCTGAAAAAGAAGATGAAAAGAGTACCTTCATCCCCCATTTATATTCAAGTTGACAGCCTTCAGGAGCTTTCACCAACAGGTGTGGATAAGAGCGGTCACTTTCCACTCCTTTCACATCATTGTAAACCAGCCATTGGGGAGACAGGATGTTGCCCTAGTGCCGGTCCCAAGCCCGGACAAATGGGGAGGGTTTAGTCAGGAAGAAAATACTTTTAATCTTAAAACAAAAGAAAAAAATGCCTTTTTTCTAATAGAAAGTGAAACTTCATGAAAAAACTTCCAGACTAAACTCCTCCCTCTTCTGTAAAGGAAGATTAAGCAAAGAAAAAAAATGAGTAAAAGACTTAATTCAGGATCAGCTCTAATCCCTTCACCCTCTAAAGCTTTGCTGCTGCAAATCTATCCGGCCTTTGCACACAGCTAATCATCATCTAGGTTAGGACCCTGTAACACCTTGCCGATTTAGCCAGCGTATGCCCGACATCCCAGAATCTCCTAAAAACGCTGGCATACACTGAACTTTCTATGTATTTTTTCAATGGGCATATACACAGCGTATTCATAACGAGTCCAGAACTTATGTCCAACCACAGCCTACCTTATGCATAACGCATGGCAGCATAACGCGTGCTCAAAACATACCTGCTGTATGCCGACGTGTTTTAGCGTGCTTCAGTGCACTTCAGCATACTCATTAATTATACAAAATGTACCCATTACTTATCCAATGTATGCCAGCGTTTTTCTAAATCGTGAAGTTATCAAAGGGGCTAAAGTGTTTTTCAAACCTGCTCCTCAAGGAGCACACTGGTCAGCATGTCTTGGATGTTTCCCATCTTCCACACACCTGATATCAATTGATAGCAGATTATTGGGATTTGCTGGATTGAAATCACCTGAATCAGGTGTGTTCATGCACAGAAACTTCTAAACCATGCAGAGCAGAGTGTCTGGAGGAGCAGGGTTGGAAAACACTGATCTAGGACTGCATTCTGCTAATGCATGGGTACCAAACAGGTTCCAGAAAGGGCCGTGTGGCTGCTGGGTGTCTTTCCATCCAAACATTATTATATCAGACTCCAGTTCAGTTTTAACTAGTGGTGCACCGATACCAATATAAGTATCGGAAGGGGCCCGGATCCAGCACTAAAATGGTGGTATCGACGAGTACCATAACAAATAGGGCACCGGTACCATTTTGAGAGCCAAAAGTTTATTCAACTATTGTCACCCATTCCAGGAAGGCAATAAAAGTTCTACTGGATTCTCTTTGTTTTAGTCTTTTTTCCTGCTTCACAAAGGTAGGCAGCAGCTTGACAAAAGCCATGACGGCAATTATTTTAACCATATGGTATCGGTATGGTATCTGTATCGGCCTATACTGCACAGCCAGGTATCGGGTATCCACGATCGGGTATCCTATGCGTGGCCAAAAAATGGCTGTGCAGTTTAGCCGATACGATAAATTACCCATACCATCTGTTTGAAATTGATATGTGTGTGTATATGAAGAACTGCAGACTACTTGGATGTAAAATAATTGCCATCATGGCTTTGTCAAGCTGCTGCCTACCTTTGTGAAGCAGAAAAAAGACTAAATATAACGTGAATGCTGTAGAAATTTTTATTGCCTACCTGGAATGGGTGACAGTTGAATAAGCCGCTGGCTCTCAAAATGGTATCGGTGCCCTATTTATTGGTACTCTCGATACCGATACCACCATTGAAGTGCAATAACGGGGCCTCGCCCGATACTGGTATCGGTATCGATGCAACACTGGTCTTAACCTGACCACTTGGTGAGATGACTGGAGTCTGGTGTGCTATTGCTTTCGGATGGTAAATCACCCAGCAGCAACACTGGTCTTTCTGGGACCAGTTTGGCACCAGTGTTCTAATGGCTTTCTCTACCATCAATTTACAACCCCCCCTCAGTCTCAGCCATCATCCTCATTTTCATCTTGCTGCATTCTTCCTTTGGGCCTCCAGTCTACCGCCAGTTTTACCTAAAATCACATATTTCATCTGCTTGGGCATATTATTGTGGTTCTGAGCTTCCACTGGGGCCCGAAGACCAAAAACTATATTTCTCATTTTAATACAAATCTCTAATCAATGCTTGTCTTCTGTATGAGTCTTACCAGGTTGAAATACAAGGCATGCAGATATTTTTGTCATTTTTTTCTTCACAAAGTAACAAACATAATGATTGTACAATTATACCTTATTTGTTGAAAATAGAAAATTAAAAATAAAAATAGTTAATAAAATTTACCCATAGGTTATGGGAACTACATCAATAATTTGTTCAATTAATTCAGTCTAATTATATAAACCATTATACTTGTTTTGTTATTTTTCTGTTTGAAGAAGTAAATTTGGTATTAGATGCTTCCACTGCATTGAGTTGTTAGTGTGAACAAATGTTGAAGAGTCAAGAAATGTAACTTGGATGGCAGTGGAGTCAAAAGGACATGGGTTTGGTCATTTCTGCCTTTCTGCATCGAAAGTCTTTTATGGTTATCCTATAGAAATGCTAAGTGGACTGGATCTAATATCTTTTGTTGTGTTTTATAACTATTTAAATTAGAGACAGTTTTCTACTAAAATGTGATTAAAATTACTGAAACAAACGAGATAGAAATTGTTACTTTTTCGGAGCAAATGGGTGCTATGCAAAACTCCACTACTTCCTGAACTTAAGGCAGCTCTTCTGTTTTCACAGAAAAAGACAGAAAACAAAGGAGCTGCCTTAAGATCAGGAAGTAGTGGAGTTGTGCATAGAGCCCATTTCCATTGATCTTTTTTAATTCAAGCGATTGCTGCTATCCAGAAAAAAGTGAAGCAACCGGCCGCCACATTGGTACTCCCCCCACCCTCACAGATGCGCAGTAAAAATGCCTACATGTGTAGCATTTGGTGGCAAAAACAAGCAGTTTGCTGGGTGTGGGGAGTTTCACAGATAATTTCACAGTCAGTGTATGAACTAGACAAGAACATCCAAATATACGCCGATGGATCCTATAGTATAGTAGGTAGCGTAACATTAGTCTGGCTATTTGGGACTGACTCAATGAAAGTAAATTAGTTAGCCATTGACATTGTGTCTAATGTTAGAAAATAGACAGTAGAGTAAATAGAAAGTAATTCACTGTGAAATGTCAATGTAGTAATTCTTTATTAAGTGGATGATGCTGTCGTTTTTGTAGTGTTTGTTGTATTTCTCATTTCAAAAAGTCATGAGCTGAAATATTGACGGAAAAAAAAATAAAAGTATACGGAATCATTCATACATAATCTGTGATTAAGAAAATAATAAAGCATTAACAGACATATACTTGTAATTCAGTCTTGATGTAAAATGTTGAAATCATATATAATATGTAATTACCATAACAATGTCATCAATACATGTATATGATATGTACATTATCAATTTAGCACTTTTGGCACATCTGTATACCAGTGTACAGAATCTGCATCATAGAGTTGAGTTAGGGCACTGTATGACTAAATAATGGAGTCTCTTATCATCTCTAGTCAATGTTTATATAACAAAAAGAAACAATTCTACCAGATTATCCAGTCAGATTGGATTTTTTTGTTGATCTCTCACCACTAGCTTGGTTTTAAAAGTAATCATGGCACAGGCATTAATTTATGCTTTAAATGACATGTAAGATCAATAAAACAGACATCTCACCACCATTTCTTACAGTGTCAGGCGTTGCATCTAGGTCCTCAGTGGGCACCCCTCAACTCAATCTACGTCTTATCGCTTGACATCCAAATGTATATAAATATATATATTGAGAGAATGCATATGATATTGATACAAAGTTATTGTTGCATACTTGCAACGATGGGTGTCAAGTGGTTAATGTCCCCACTGTTTTGTTTTAATAAAAGAAACCACCAGTAGTATTCAAATCTGAACAGTAATAAGCTCAGGTCTAACAGAGAGGAAGAATAGTGTGAGGGTAAATACAGAGCTCAATTAATCAAGAAGACCAGCTTAGACAAAAGCAATCCTCTACTCCAGAGGTCTTCAACAGGGGGTCCGAGATCCCTAGGAGGTCCATAGAGGTACTGCATGGGGTCACGAAAGTTTTGGTTGATTAAATTCACATTAATATGAATTCATCACACTGTAGTAAACAGATAAATGGAGGCAGAAGATGTCTTTCAGTCATTTTTTGTGTATTGAACTGAACTGAATAAAGCATATGAAGATAAAGAAGGCTGATTATTTATAAACTAAATCCATCCTACTGTATTTGTGCAGCAAGCCTTCATATCTACATTTAGTGTCAGCCATTGAGGCCAAAAAAACTTTGAACAAAACCAAATCTAAAATGCAGATTGCTGCTAGCTTAACTTGCACTGCATGAAAAGTGGGATTTTAAGTCAATATACGGCACTGTAGATTGTCGTGGAACTTCAGGTTTAGCGGCAGTATACGACAATTTGCAGGCTTCGCCGAAAACTCCCGTAAATTGTCAGAAATTGACGTGGAATTTCTTAGGCAGTGTTCCCCCCATGCCTCCCCCCCATGGAATTCTAGGGGAGGCTTTAACATGTAAATGAACATGCTGTGAGCTATACAAATGCAAACCAGGGTTGCAGGGGGGGTTTTACCCCCCCCTGCAACCCTGGGTAAGAAAATCTCTGATACAAAGAGATCAGGTATAGCCTCTTACATTTTAGCTTGAATTGATTTATTTAATTAAAGTATAGAGACCAAAACAGATCTTTAGCTGACAGAGCAATACATTTAGAGCAGTAATTATTTTTTTTTAAATTTGCATTTAAGATAAAAAATAAAATGTTGTCTGTCAATATGCTCAATTCACAATTACTTAAGTGGAAAAGTTTCAAGAAATGATTCTGAGATGATTCACTTTATAACATGGCGCATTATCCTGTTGGAAGTAGCCATCAGAAGATTGGTACACTGTGGTCATAAGGACATAGGTCAGCATGCTAAATTGGTTTTAAGTGGCCCAAAGTGTGGCAATAAATATCCCCCAAATAGATGGTAGAAATAGATCAGGCTCAGTATAGCCTAATTATAGACTCTTACATTTTAGCTTGAATTGATTTATTTAATTAAAGTACGCTAGATTACTGTGTATGCAAATGTTATGTAAAAAAAATACACAAGTCAATAACAAATATTTCAATACAAGAAGAAATATCACAACTCCTGCTTTTGAAAAATAAAATTAAATGCACAGGCTGGAACAAAGTATAAAATAAAATAAAATAAATAAAAATAAATAAAATAATAATAGTAGTTAAAGTAAATTAATCAGTGGGGACTACCAACTGAAATTCTTCAATTAACTCAAACAATTTAATTGCATTTAAATTCTGCATCTTTCTCAGACATCTTTTGAAAAGGGAAAGTTCATTTTTGAGAGCAGAGATTGAGAGGGAGCATTTTGCATAGCGACATTTATGGATATAATACTTTGTTACAATTATTAGAATATTGATTAAAAATTCCAAATTTTTTTTCTTTAATGGATAAACCGAATTGAATGTTTTGCCAGGAAATAAAATCTAAATTTATTGTTTTAGTTTTTGGGAATATATACAAACTATGCTCTAATTTCTAGATACCGATCTGTTTTTACTATAATTTAATTTGACAAACCGGGTCTTCTCTACATTCTTTTTTCTGTTTGGTGCGATTGCAATAGCGGGTCTTGATCTGGACGGACCGGAGGGGAGCAAAAAATAGCTCAGCTCCGTATTTTGACGGTGAAGGACGGAGAAGACGTACGTGGGCGGTGACGAGCGGAGGATGTGGAACAGCTCTCATTGATTTACATGACAGACAAGTAATACAGATAGTAGGATGGACATTTTATTAGAAATAAATCATACACTGTTCAGAATACGAAACATGGGGCTGATAGTTACATTTGTGTGGGTTCCAGCACATATTGGGGTGGAAGGAAACGAGAGGGCAGATAAAATGGCAAAAAGGGCAATTAAACATTCTATTAGTTTTATAGTTAAAATAAGTAAATCAGAAGGAAAGAGTATTATTAAAGAGAAACTTATGGAAATTTGGCAAAAAAGGTGGGATGAAGATAAAACAGGAAGATGGTTTTATAAAATTCAGAAGATGGTAGGAGAAAGAAGAAATGGAAGAAGAAATAGAAAGGATGAAAGAGTGATAACAAGGTTAAGATTTGGTCATACAGGACTTAATCATACACTTTTTAAAATACAAAAACATAAAACGGGCAAATGTGATTTCTGTGATAAATATGAAACCATAGAACATGTTATATTAGAATGTCATAAATATGAAAAAGAGAGAAGATATATGAGAAGAGAGTTTGAAGACATTAAGGAGAAGGTTAATTTATTAGATATACTGAGGAAAAATTTAGGGAGTAAACACATACAAATAATTATTCGATTTCTAAAGAAAACGAAATTATTCCATAGAATTTAATTATAGTAAGTGTGTTTGTGAGTGAAGGAATGATATACAAAGCTGTGCACAAATATGTTTATATTTTTAAGTGTGAATGTGTGAATGTATGTTTAGAAGAAGTTAGGGTAGAATGTATCAGGATCAATATTTAAACCATCACGAACCACACTCCATACCAGTAAGTGGCGGTAATGCTACTAACAGTTTGTTGCCAACCGCCATAAAACTCGACAAGAAGAAGAAGAAGACAGACAAGTACTCCGTACGTGAGCGGGGCGGAGCGCTGACGGAGTATGTGGAATCTGGGGGTAAAGGAGGACAAATACACGTCCGGCTGGGTGCAGCGCCGGACGCCGGACAGTGCAATGAAAATCCGGACTGTCCGCCCTAAAGCCGGACATCTGGCCTATCTGCAGTCGAGCAACTTTGCGGGATATACGAACTCGAGGAAGAGAAGACGGGTGCACAACGCCACGCTAGCGGTAAATATATGTTCGATTACTGGTAGCTATGCTAAAAGCAGCCTAGCTTAGCTAGGCAAGCTAAAGACAGCCTAGCCTAGCTAGGTAAGCTAAAAGCAGCCTAGCCTAAAGCTTTACTAAAGTGTATTTTTTGTGATTCACAGGAAGCATTATGCCGTCTTAACAACTCGGAGACTAATTGCAGGCGCTATGAACCGAGCAGGGGTAAGGTTTAAAGAATATGCTTTCATTCTGCGGTAAAAGGACATGGATACGGATGGATACCGACCATAGCTGTACTTTTTTTTTTTTCACAGACTACAGTCGCCTCACAATGAGGCGGTGACCTCCTATTTGCTCGGATTTGCACGATGTTGATAAAGACGACATTGTGTGTAAGTGACTTGTTTTAATGTTTTCTCCTTCCTTGTTACTGTGACTTGCGTTTGATTTTTTTTATTTTTTTATTCATACCACTCTCATTTAATTGTTTTCCAGCTGCCTGTAAGACGTATTATGAGACGGTATGCAGGAGCTTCAGATACACGCTGCTAGCCAGCACGCTGCGTGCGGAGGCTGCCAGGCTATCTGCTCGGAGTCGGGCCAGACGAAAGAGGGTAAGACTTTATTTGGTGACTATTTTTCGGGTGCATTGATAGATGTGTTGTGTCCATATGCAGTGCGCTGATTCATGTTTTTTTTTTTTCAGCTGCTGAAGGCGAGGCAGAGTGTGCTGGCAGATGAGGAAGTGGAACTCTGTAAGTCCGCCACCGTCGACCTCATGTCCGACGAAGAAGATGGCGTCGTCGGCGGTGTCTCTGGATGGATTGTACGGTCGCCGCCATTTCGTAGGCCGGATCTCACTGAACTCTGTGTTAAGCTGCAGTCCCGGTTAGAAGCGATGTCGAAGTACAAGGCCACGCACAGTAGGCGTCTGCACATCGGACCTGCCTCGGAGGGAATGCTGCCTGTTACCTCCAACCCCGAGGAAGCAAACGGACCGTTCACGGAGTTGTAATTTTTAGATACGCATGTGTTTGGATACGCGTTGTATATAGTTGTGTGTGTTTTAATAAAGCTCTTTCTTTGCATAAACAGCTTCCTGGCAAATCTTCATTTCCTGTATAAATTCATTCATGTCCTTGATGGTAGCATAATAATTGTGTAGTAGTGTAGGATAACATAAATACACAGCATATGAATGAATAAATATATGAATGAATAAATATATATATATATGAATAAATATATATATGTAAATATATATATAAATATATATATATGCCAACCAATCACGAGCGACTTCACTTGTTTAAAAAGAAGTGGTTCCGTCCAATACTCAGTAAGAAAATTAAAGCCTGGCGTGGCCACGTGTGGTTTTGCTGCCAATCACGAGCGATTTCATTTGTTTGAGAATAGTGGTTTCAGCCAATACTGAGAAGGTTATTCAAGCCAGACCCTGGCCAGCCGCGCGGTTTGCTGCATTCATATGCTAATTAGGGCCATTAGTACAGCTGATCGCTCTCCACCTACGTCACTGTCCGTTTCCGACAATTTGTGGCACACGACAAACGCGGACAAGCGCGGGTTGCAAATTGTCGGAAACTGACGAAAATCAGGCAGATCTGCGGGAGTTTACGGGGGTTTACGGGGACGAAAATCTCACTTTTCATGCAGTGTTGGCAGTGAACATTTAGCCTTAATTGACCAATCAGTGGACAGAAAATGCTGACATAGGGATGGGCCCTCTAGCTGGGCCCTCTGGTCGGTTAAAGAAAATGTTCCTCACTATATTGTAAAGGTAGCATCAGAAAGTACTGCTAAGTCTGAAGGCCCTGTGCAGATCTGTTTTACATAGCAACTAACGGAGGCTGAAATCTGATTGGACAGAAAATATAGCAACAACATTAATGTAATAATGATCATGTTCATTTAATGTTTAAATGGAGGCTGCAGCGTTGGTAAGAGAATTATCAGTATGTAGATGATATAGTGATCATTAGTCCATATATTGCTGGCTTACTAGAGATGCTCTAGCTATGCTATAGATGTGAAACAGATTTTGATTTAAATTTACATTCTAGGATTAGCTCTATGATTCCTCTGTCTGTCAGCAAGCTAAATATCCTTGAGGAATGTAAGTATTGGTGTAACTGCAGACCTATCAGATCAGAGGGACTTTTACAGAAAAAGACCAGGTTGGTATTCTGATCAACATTTCTGGAAAACATGTTAGGATGAAACTATTTAAGACTTCCTGCACTGCAAGACATTCTGCCATGCTGCAGTTTGAAAAGACTGAATGCGGATATAATGATGGATGCAGATACTGCAGATTCCATGATGGAATAGTGCCAGCAGAGTTTTCACATTCATAGGTGTGGCTTCTTCCTTCTTCCTGAGTTAGAGGCTCATATCTCTGTATTCCAGACCCTTTATAATGAAATGAGATGTCAAACCTCAGCATCAAAGGAAGGGAGCTGGTTTCTGAATGAGCAGCTCCCTCTGCTGGACAATACAGGTAAATGTGACACAGTCCAGGACATATAACAATAATCATGAGGGTTCTGGTTGACAGGGGCTTTATTCTGCAGTGAACACTGTGATGACAATAAAACTCTACCATTAACATCTGTACCTGTCTACTGTTATCCCTAACTGGCGTAATTCTTCCCATATATTAAGGTACCCACCAGGGCCGTGACCAGGATTTTTGAAATACTGAGGTCAAATATAGTGATAAATCTTACTTGACAAAAAAACATCCTCATATGGTGACTTTTTAAAATATCATCAGCTTCATCATCCGCAGCAATATCACCATTAACATCATTGTTACTATTATTATTATTACTACTACTATTATTATTATTATTATTATTATTATTATTATTATTATTATTATTATTATTATTATTATCATTATTATTATTATTATTATCATTATTATCATTATTATTAATATTGTATTATTATTACTACTATTATTATTGTCACCCTCATCACCATGCATGTTCATGGCCCACTAAATGAATCAAAAAAGTTGCAATAATATATATCACAAGAGGGCTCCCCAGCACATCTAATGGAAGGTGGAAATGTGTACACATTATCAATCGTGCATTTTGACCATCTTAGTTGCCATAGCCAAGTATGTTCGTGTGTGCAGTAACAGTTTTTTTCTTCTGCTATCAACTCACTCAATGCAATGGTAATCAGACATGTTTGATTGTCTCTTGAATAAATAAAAAAGAAATAGCTGAAGCAGAAATCTTAATTCCTTATAATGCACCATGATCAACACAACTAACTAACCCCAAAAACAATGTTGTACATGGGATGTTTGATTAGGCTGATTAGGCCTTGCCCTTGGCTACATTATTTTTCCCTGTGTCCATCAATATTTTGAAATAGCCGAAACATAAATCTTTATTCTTCATAATGCAACATGAGCAACAGTCTAGTGCTATTCCTTTAATTCCAACAAAATATTCAAGTCTTTCTAAAAGAATATTATGGTAAACTTAATCAAATGCAGTACTGAGATCCAACAGGACGAGCACAGATACAAGTCCATTATCTGAGGCCATGAGAATATCATTAGTGACTTTCGCCCAGAGCTGTTTAGGTGGCTTTGATGAGCTCTAAAGCCAGACTGAAACTCTTGAAAAAGTTCATTATGGTGTAAGTGATCGTGAAACTTGTTTGGCAACTACTTTCTCAAGGATTTTGATAAGAAAGGAAGATTGGATATAGGTCTATAATTGACCAAGTCATCTGGGTCAAGAGAGGGCTTTAAGCAGAGGTTTAATTACAGCAACCTTAAAAGCCTTTGGTACATATCCCTGTAACAGAGATAGATTAATCACATCTAAAATGGGGGACGAGATCAAAGGGAATATCTCCATAAATAACCTGGTTGGGACTGGATCTAACATCCAAGTTCAACGCTTAGATGAAGACAATAATTTTGCTAACTCTAAGTTCAACTGGATCAAAGCAGTCTAAACCCAGTTCAGATTCCATGACTACCTCAGATACAATCGCGGATAGAGGAGTGCTTATGATCTTATTTTTAATAAGATCAATCTTTTTATAAAGAATCCCATAAAATCATTACTTCTAAGAGTAGGTGGAATGGACGGTTCCAACAGAGCTATGGCTCTGGGTGAGTTTGGCAACTGTATTAAAAAAGAAATCTAGGATTATTCTTATTCTCCTCTATTAATGAGGAGAAATATGCTGCTCTTTGCTTTACAAAGGGTCCTCTTATACAGCAGTAAACTATTTTTCCAGACTGGGTAGGTAGGATCCCTCAGGCCTGTGGAGCGATATTTTCTCTCCAGTTTCCTTTGCATTTTGCTTCAAAGTGCGCAGCTCTGCATTAAACCAAGGAGCAAGCATTCTATTTTTAACGGTTTTCATTTTCCGAAGGAGCTGCGTTGTCTAAGGCAGTACGCAGAGAACTAGCAACCCCATCAACAAATTCATCAACCTGTGAAGGGGAATAAACTAAGCTTTGCACTCTGCAGCACTGCTCAGTGACACAGAGGAGACAGAAAAGTAAAAAGCAGATTCTTTAAAATGTATAACTGCACTATCTGATAAGATCTACTAAAATTGAACCTTCTTTTTGGGGAGGAGAACTCTGTTAAACTAATCCTGAAGGTTATTAGAAAGTGGTCAGAGAGGACAGGGTTGTGAGGAAATACTGTTATTTCTTCACATTCTATGCCATATGTCAGAACATATGTAATTGATTCCACCACTAAAAACTGGTAGCCTATTCTATCACGTGGTGTTCAGAGCGTGGGGGGCTGACTTTCGCAATGGAGCTGCGTAATAGATAGAATGCGATGTTGGACTCATTTTCTGCTTAGTTTTAAAATAACGTGATTTTATAATGTGATTATGGACTTTATTTTTTAAACTATTGAGAATGTATGCTGATTCACCAATCAAAGTCAGAAAAACTTTTATTATATAGTTTGACATTTCTCTGAATAAAAAAAAAAAAAAAAATAATAATAATAAAAACTTAGGAAAATACCGAGGACAAGACCTCGGTGTTCTCAATGCTGGAAATGGGCTGGTACCCATCACCTCTTTTGGCAAACAAATACTGCCCCCTATTAGCGTAAAGTAATACAAGTTACCTGAAATCAGATGACTCTACTCTTGTGATAAAACACGACTGATCTCTATTCACTTGACTGCTGATAGGCTGTTGGAAGTACAGGGTGGAATGAAGCCACTGGCCATCATATTGGTACTCCCTAGTTAGCCCGGTGGGAATGTAAACAATACCTGCGCTACGGCAACATATAATGATGATGTTCTCATCTTCAGGGGGATCATCTTCACCCCATTAAAGTAGGGAGTACCAAGATGGCGGCAGGCAACTTCAGCTTTTTCGGTCCATCAGCAATTCAGTGAATAAATAAAGATAAAAACACACCTACACAACAATAAAAGAAAAACAACAAGGAGAGTAGGTTATTTTAACAAATAAATAACATAAAATTCAGCCATGGAAACTGAGGGCCACATAAAGCCAAGCTGACTTTAATTCCAAAGCTCTTAACAGGCTCTGATTAAAAGGCACTAACTTCTGAAATAAAGGAAAATATTACAATTTAAGACAAATAGGACAAGCAACTAAAAGAAAAAAATAAATAATCCAAGTAAAAGTAGCAACATGAAAAAAATAACAATATTGATACAGTAAAGCCATTCAAAATTTTCCCAGCTTCTTCCTTGGCTGGTCCTTGGCTGGTCATTGGCTGGTCCTTGGTTACAAATTGGCTGGTCCCTGGCTGATCCTTGGCTGGTCCTTGGCTGGTCATTGGCTGGTCCTTGGTTAGAAATTGGCTGGTCCCTGGCTGATCCTTGGCTGGTCCTTGGCTGGTCATTTGCTGGTCCTTGGTTAGACATTGGCTGGTCCCTGGCTGATCCTTGGCTGGTCCTTGGCTGGTCCTTGGCTGCTCATTTGCTGGTCCTTGGTTAGACATTGGCTGGTCCTTGGCTGGTCATTTGCTGGTCCTTGGTTAGACATTGGCTGGTCCCTTGCTAATCCCTGGCTGGTCCTTGGCTGGTCATTTGCTGGTCCTTGGTTAGAACATTGGCTGATTCCCTACTGCTAATCCCTGGCTGGTCCTTGGCTGGTGCATTTTGCTGGTCCTTGGTTAGACATTGGCTGGTCCCTTGCTAATCCCTAGGCTGGTCCTTGGCTGGTCATGTTGCTGGTCCTTGGTTAGACATTGGCTGGTCCCTTGCTAATCCCTGGCTGGTCCTTGGCACGGTCATTTGCTGGTCCTTGGTTAGACATTGGCTGGTCCCTTGCTAATCCCTGGCTGGTCACTGGCTAGTCCCCTACAATTCCTTTTTAAAACATCTAAAATACAAAAAATATATATATATATATATATATATATATATATATATATATATATGCATGCCCAGGAGAAGGCCCTTGGCTGAAAGTGGATTGTGCTGCCATTCAGCTGGCTTTTAACTGGGAGGGCCATTTTCAATGGCTGCTACTGTAAGAAACAGTTTAAATGCATAAGAGACTAGGAGCAGATTCAAAATATCTATGGAAGATGCGATTCTAACTTATAGCAGCGAAGCATTTGCAAACAGCTACAAAAAGAGCCTCAATTTCCCTTCAGCTGTTTTCTCTGCTTGATCCCTTAGATCACATGACCTGTTGTTAGCAGAGCTACTAAACAGCTAAGTAGTTTAGGGATGTACAGAGAGGCAGGACCACTGAAGGACCTGAAAAAATTATGACTTTTAAAATTAACTCTAAAATGTACGACAGGCAGAGCAGAGAGGATCAGACAGGAGCAATGAGCTCTGTCCTCGGTGTGCAGTTTAAAGCTGTGCAGCTGTTTTTTCACCAGCTGAAGGTGCAATAAGGAGGACATAGCTGTTACTAAAGCATAAATCTGCTCATCCAGATTAAAACCAGGATTGGTGTCAGCAGTCTCTCTATGACCTCCAGTCCACCAGTGGCATTAGCTCTAAAATCATCACTCCATCTCATTTCCACTCTTTTAAAAAGTAAACGATGTTTTGCCTAAAACTTCCCATCGCAATTATTAGAATCATTATTTCTGCTACAAACAGATGGCTTGTCTTTTCAGCAACAACAGTTTTTACTTATTAGAAATTAGTTTCTGTTGCCTCATAAAGGAAGAGGGTGGGTTTAACTTTGTACGTACGACAATCAGTGAAGATCAGTCCAGACCCTGAAAGCCACAATGAAGGAAGCATCTGTCAGAGTTCTGCTCGGTAAGTACACTCTTTCAACTGTACAGTTGGTGTTTCTACTGTGTTAGAAAAGCTGTGAAACAAACTGCAGGAAGGTTAAATACACAACAAGTGTATAGCAGGTCTGAGCAGGAACTGATAGAGTTCCCAGAAATGCAAAAACTAAAGCAGCAGAAGAAAATCTTATTACAGTTTATTAAGACTTACTATAGTTTGTAGGAACTTTTTCTGCCTGATTTGTTGCTAAACTCAATACTTTTGCAGAAATGTTGCGTAATTCTGTAAACACTGGCCTTCATGAGTAACAGAGGTGTGACGGAAGGGGCCTTTGAAACTTGCTGATGTGCAAGGTGCTAAAATAGCTTTCCTGTCTTCAGCATCCTTTTAGGCGAAGAATGTAAAACAAACAAAAAAAGCCCCACATAGCAGATTTACTGCAGCCTGTGGCGACGATTGAACCAATATTACCAGAAACTAAGGTCAGACACGTACGAACAGTTTTGTTAACTTTGTTGACTTTAGGGAACTGTTAAAATGTTTAAGGCTCATTTAAACTTTGACAGAGAGACAGACGAACGGAGGAGGAAACATCCTGTCACATCTGCTTTGTTATAGCTTTAGTTTTTTGCTCTGCATCCATAAAGAAACAGACAAAAACTTCTGTAATTTTATTTTACACATCAGTCTTTATGGGTACGCAAATATAATCAAAGCTTATTCACTGATCTGCATTCTCATTTACAAGTACAACATTAATCCCTGGATATTTTCTTCATATGACTGTCTTCATTCCGACCCACGTTCCCTGTCCCTCAGATCCACTAAACAGGTTTATTTGGTTCCTAGATGTTGCAGGAAGCTCAGAGGATTTCCCTAAACTGTAGAATAACCCTACTGACTGTAAAGGCTGCCTCACTGCCTGCTTTAAAACATATTTTAACCTGCTAGCTCTCTACATCAATGAGGTCACACTATGACCTCATTTATTCTTCTTCTGATGCATTTCCTCTATGTTATGAGTAAAGTTTGAATGGTGTGACTCATTTTCTTTCTGTCAAAGAACATTAAAAATAGAATTTACAGATAGATAATAGAAAAAAGTGTCATGATGGATTTAAGGTTCTTAGCCCACATGCAGAACACAACGGAGGCTGGGTAAGTTTAACAGAGTTTATTGAGAGATACACAAAAACACAAGATCATGAACTGGATCAGGAACTGGTCCGGGCTGGTTCCCTGAAGTCTGCAGAGATGATAGTTTGATTAAGAAGCAGGCTGATCAGTTATGAGTCTTTTGATAATTCAAGAGTATGCCTTGATAGAGTCCGGGCTTCTCTTTGAGAGAGAGAGGGAACCGTGGGGTCCAGGAGACTGTTTGTTCAGCAGAGTCCAATGAGCAGCTGCAGCAGCGTGCTTGCTTCTGACTTTAATGGCAGACCTTGATCAGAGTTTCCAGTCTCTAACTAAGAGCAGCAGGGAAATCCACATAGGAATCTTCTGTTGCCTCTTCAGGGCAGATGCAGGTTAAGCTCATCCAGAGCTTCAGGTTAGAGACCTGGTTTCCTGTGAGGCAAAAAACAAGGGAGAGTTAGAATCAGATCTCTCTCAAGAGATAGCTAAGATTATTATTTAGGTTCAAGGCTCAGGTCGCTAATCAAACCAGGTCAACACTCATGCGTTGAAGCAAGGTCTGGCAGCTGGTTACATAAAGGGAAGGTCTCTTGATGAGTAGATGCATCTCAGGTGTATGCTGGAAGACTCCAGCTCCAGGAGCACCCACAGGCAAGACTCTGCTGGAGGAAGGTGGTGTACACCTCCAGATTCCAACAAATAGATAATTTATAGATATATAGATATAGATACCATACATATATATTATAAATGTTTTCATAATGGGACCAAAAGAAAAGTCTAATCCAGTTAAATGGACTGATAACAATTCCAGATACGATTCAGCAACAACTGCTAGACTCATGGGGCTAAAACCGAACCACCACACAGCTTTGAAACATTGAGGTAAACAGAGGGAAAAAGAAAACTTTAGAATTAGATATATTTGATTTATTATGTATTATTGATTGACTGATTGATTAATTGATTCATTCATTCATTCATTCATACATTGACTGTATTGATCTCACAGTGTAGAAATTTGTCATTACATCAGCTCAAATAGTTAAAGGAGAAGAATATGCCAAAGGAAGAAAAAGGTGCATGGGATATATGCATTATGCACAGTTCGTCCACCTATGACAGCGCTGTTTTTATTATAGTAGGATTATTACAGCATTTATCACAGATTTTTTTACTAAACAGGAATTGCAGTTATAAAAGTCTTCATGGGAAAAGAACCAGTCTTAGCAGTCTGGCATCCTAATAGGTGGTCTCAGATTTTCCCTCAGCTCTCGTCACCAGACCTTGCCACTGCGCTGGATCATCTCTCAACGGCCAAGGCGGAGTTATTTATGTAGCACATTTCAATGGAAAGACAATCAACGTGCTGTAGAATAGAATAGAATAGAATAGAATAGAATAGAATAGAATAGAATAGAATAGAATAGAAAAGAATAGAACCTAGAATAACCCTAACCCTGTTCCTCTCTGAATGAGATTTAGAGCCTGATTGCTTGATTCTAGCTGGATTAACTGAAGCTGGGTGTCAACTTTAAAAACTCTTCCTTTGATCCCATAGTACTACTCATATTTAGTTTGTGAAAAAAAACTAAGACAAAAGGTGGGCCTGACCCCCTCCAACTTGACTGACCATGGAGGTCACCCGTGGGGGGTCAACAACAGTAATTAGACGTCATTAGAACGCCTCAGACACAAGCAGAAACTGTCATTATTTTATCTAAGGCTCGGACCCACATGCAGTGAAACCAAACAGAGAGACATGGATGAAAAGTTCGGATGGAATTTATTGAAGATGTTAAGCTCGGTGCAGAGTTTCCCTTCTGAACTCTGCTTGGCCGGAAAACTGGAAGTATCTAAGGGAAAGTGGGAAGACAGACTGTTCAGGCTCAGTGGGAAATTTGATTCGTTGATCTTGAAGGAGAGGATCTGATTGTTGACTCACGTTTCCAGGAGAAGTGAAGGATCCTTGACTCCGCAATCTGTGTGTTGGTTTTCCTGTGCATGTATGATTCGGCGGAGGGCGGAACAGGGTTTACCCAGAACTCGGACGGAGTAGGTGAACTGAGACACTGATTGCCACTCAGATTTGATCCTACTGTACTTGAACGGGTCGTGGGTGAAGATGATTCCCTTGCTCAGAGAGTAATTTCAACGAGCACTGAGAGTTGATATGGAAGGAAGAAAAAAGAACAGCAATAAACTAGCGTTGAATAATGAGCAAAGGAGTGCGATTCTGAAGCATTAAGAAAACACACCCCTACATTTAAAAAGAATCCACAGCATACACACACGTGAACATTGAATCATCCCAAGAGAAACACTTTAGTTCATCAAAAGATATAACTTTGCTCAGATAAACATTTCAGACAACTGTATTATGTTTACACCAGAAAAAGGACTCTATCCTTACTTCTATTCAAACTAACATTTTATCACACAAAGTAGGCCAAGGAAAAACCTTGATTCCACACCTTGCTCAGAGAGTAATTTCAACTTCCTCAAAAAGGAGACTGGATCCAAACCACCTGTTTGAATCCCTGGCTCAGTTTAGAATCAGTTGATCCCTCCTGGGAGAGGAGGTCCGAAAACGTCCAGTTTGCAGGATGACTTCCTGCCGAGAAGCAAAGGACAAAAAACAAAGTTAAAACTCGGGGAGACAAGACTCAGTCTGCCTAAGCTGAAGTCCCAGAGGCCGGGGGCGGATCTCTGCAGGGATAGAAGAATACAGGTCAGTGACTGGATGTGGAGCTGAATACGACTTGGAGCTAGTCACTGACCTGATTCAAATTTCTGTCTGTTCGCGGAGGTTTGACCGCAGTTGCGGCGGGCGATGGCCGCAGAGTTCCTAGAGAGCGAGCAGCAGATCTACGAAAGCAGTATCAGAGTCCAGAAGCAAATCCAAGGCCTAAGTCAGGAGACAGTTCCAGGTTCAGAAGCCGGTAGAATCCAGGACCAGATGCGACAAACAGAGCAGAAAGGGGCAAGGCAAAACTCGAGATCCACAGGGCAGAAAACTGGTCATAATCAGGGAAACAGAGAGACTAAAGAAAGCTAGGAAACGTCTCACCAAAACAAACGAATAACCTGCCGCTGATGGGAGGCAAACACACTACTTAAATAGTAGAGGAACCAGGTGGAAATGATCGGCGATAATCAGCCACAGAACCAATTAGACAGGGGAGAAAGGAGCAAAGGAAAAAAACCAAACCATCAGCGCCAAGATCATGACATAAGAAAGCCATTTTTGTTAACCTGGAACAAAAAACATCTCTCACGGTCGAGTTGGTCTTAGATAAACCCTTTCACTTACTTACAAAGCGCATTTAGGAACCATACCCAGAAGATTCACCTCCCACCCGCCCTCACCTGTCTCAAACATGAGGCATTGAAAACCACTCTAACGAGAGACTTAACCACCCATTAGAAGGCCAGTATATTATTCTCACTGCTCCCCACCACTAGTTAGAAAAGAAGAAATCTCTAGGATGAGAGGAGAAACGTCTTCTAGAAATCATGTCCAGTTGCCTAAACTGAACTTTTTCAAGGCATAGCATAGTTCTAAATCATGCAATGTTAGAAAGCAACATTCCCAGACTTACATTATGGAGATTTTTTTTATTTTCACAAGGGCTTTTCAATA
>JAGKQL010000905.1:0-17500 GCA_018398635.1 Cyprinodon brontotheroides
CATGTCTCCATGATGATTGCATGTGCACATTTCAGACACTTAGTGCACTGAGTACTCATCTGTCAAGATATCATACGCAAGAACGTAAGAGCAGTGCAAAGGAGATTCAGGAGCTTGTCACCTTCAAGTGTCCTTTATGCACATTTCAGCAACCTTTTTCTGAGTCTGTGCTCCTTAGTCACATAAGAACACACTTAAAAAAGCATGAGACAGTGGTATGTCCATATAAAGACTGTAATTATAGCACAAACGTATACTCTTCATTTAATTGCCACAAAAGTAGATTCCATCAAGGGAATATTGTATCAGACTTTGGTAGCGACATTGTCTATGAGCATACTCAGAATCTCCAAGCCACCAGCTCTAATGTAACTATGGAAGAAGAGTGTCGATTTCAGTGCACTGAAATGCAGGATGATGAGCAGTGTGATACATCAGCACTAAAAAATCAGCTCAAACTTAATGCTGCATCTTTATTTCTAAAGATGCAGGCTATCCTTCATGTGTCAAACTCAGCTACACAAGAAATAGTTGATCACATGAATCAGATCTTCTCTTTATCTCAGCCAATAATCAAATATGCAGTTAATGACATATTGAAGAGACATGATCACAATATTACAGATTCCACGCTCAATGAAGTCGTCAGGGCTGTTATGGATTCTAATATTGTATTTAGTGCTACATCCAAAGGTGCAGAGTTGTCTTCTCATAAGCGAAGAAAGACATTTATAGAGCACAATTATCCATTGGTAATGCCAGTAGAGTACCATTTAGAAGCACCTGGTCATACCATTATGTATGTTCCAATCCTTCAGATGATTCAGGAGCTGTTTAAAAATACAGACATCCTGAATAAGATCAAAGAACCAAACTCTGAGCCTGGTTATTATGTGTCATATCGTGATGGCTCTCATTTCCAAGAAAACAAGCTACTCTCAACAGAAGATCTACACCTAGCAATCCAGCTATATATTGATGATCTTGAAATTGCTAATCCTCTCGGTACATCACGTAAAGTTCACAAACTCTGTGCTTTATACTGGGTCCTCGCAAATGTGCCGCCCAAGTATAGATCAGCAATGCACACTATACAATTGGCCCTGCTAGCTAAAGTGACAGACCTCCAGAAATATGGATATGCAGGCGTACTTGCACCATTGGTTCATGATATCAACACACTAGAACAAGATGGTGTTTTCATTGAATCTGTTGGTCAGAATGTGAAAGGCACCATTTTTTGCGTTTCTGCTGACAATCTGGCTTCGCATGGCTTAGGTGGTTTTCTGGAGTCATTTAGAGCAAATTATGTTTGCAGATTCTGCATGGCCACAAGTGAACAGTTTCAAACCACTGAGGTAAAAAATGAGACATTTGTTCAGAGAACCAAAGCGAGCCATGACCTTCACGTACAAAATGTCCTCCAAGATGACAGTTTAAGCAGCCTATTTGGGGTTAAAGGTGACTGTGTTTTGCATGAGTCACTTGAGTACTTCCATCCTATTACAGGTTTTCCTCCAGATCTACTTCATGATCTTTTGGAAGGAATCGTTCCAGTTGAACTTTCTCTTTGCATTAAAGAAATGATTCAGCTAAAGTACTTCACTTTAGATTATTTGAACCAAAGGATCACATCATTCCCATATCAGCACACTGATAAAATAAATAAACCACATCCAGTTCCCAAAACATTTACGTCTCGGGGAACGATTGGAGGCAATGGGCATGAAAATGCCACACTGCTCAGACTACTTCCCCTGCTTGTGGGCAGTAAAGTACCAGAGGGTAATATTGCATGGGAGGTTTTGATGGACTTGAAAGAGGTGGTTGAATTAGCGTTGTGCCCATCATTTTCTGATGAAACACTGGACTATTTTGTTTGCAAAATCAGTGACCACAGACAGATCCTACAAGAGGCTTTCCCTCAGTTTAGCCTTCGTCCTAAACATCACTATGTGGAGCATTACCCCACCTTAGTTAAGTGCTTTGGACCCCTGGTTCATGTTTGGACCATGCGATTTGAAGCAAAGCATCGCTTTTTCAAGAGAGTGGTGCATGATGCTCAAAACTTCAAAAATGTCTTGAAGACACTGGCAATCCGACACCAACACATGATGGCCTATCACCTTGGTTCACCATCATTTTTCAAACCAAAAATACAAACATCCAGGGTTGACTCTGTTCTGGTTTCAGCTCTGGCAGAAGTAGCTCAGACTTATATTAGAGGACAAACAACTAGTGACACTGTTTATAGTACATCAAAGGTGACCATTGATGGCACAGACTATACCACTGGAATGTTTGTTTCCGTTGGAATCAGCGGGGGACTGCCTAAGTTTTGCAGACTAACACAGATCTACCTTGTGAATCACAATGTTTCTTTTCTCTGTTGTGATTATGACTCCTGGTATGTAGAGCATCTTCGATCCTATGAGCTGTCAGCCACACAGGGGAGCTTGTCTATCCACCTGCAATCTGACTTGAATGATACAACCCCACTCTGTGCATACAAGATTGGGGGCTTGCTGATGCTTACTCCCAAGAGGTTCATAAAAGTGAGACAAAATTAAGACCACTCTACAGTAAGTAATTTTTTGTATAAAGCATGCTTTATAGAAAAGAAAGTTCTAATGCTGAACATATTAGAAGTTGTCATTCATGATTTTAAACATTTAGAAAGCCTTATAAATGCGCTATGATGTCCATTTACTGATGTGTTTTTAACTTCTACATTTTTTTCATTTATTAGTGATGGCAGCTGAAGCCCCACAAAACATGATCCTTCGTGTCATCGAGGCGGACCGTGTGAGAAAATTAAAACTCAGCTCCCGTCCAGCCTCTGTTGATGCCCTGATTGATATTTTAAAACAACAGCTGGAACTGGACTGTGACTTTAGTTTGAAGTACGAAGATCCAGACTTTGATGGAAAACTCACTTGCCTTGTTGACATAGAGGAGTTGCCACAAAAAGCTTGTCTTCATATTTCACTTAAACATGATTCCAGTTCTATTGCATCTACTGATACCCTTTCAGATGTGTCATCCCCAGAACGTCTCAGCAGATGGCCTCCAGGTCCATTTCAGATTCCCACATTTGCATTTGATATTGAGCTGACACTTAGAGATGGGAATGCTAAATTTGAAAAGAGTGAAAAACCTCTACAGTTGTCAAGGGACCAAAAGCACAATATTTTAGACAAACTGGCATCTACCATATATGGTTTCAAGGCCTACCCCAGTGATAAGGAGATAGCAATGGTGGCTGAAGCTCTTGTGAGGACACACCCATGTTTAAAGGAAGTAGGATCCGACAGTGGATGGAGTGGATGGAAAAACAGCATCAAATTTAAAATGGGAAATTATAGAACCAAGATGAGAAGAGCTGGATGTCAGGAGGTTACTGTAAATGCTGGAAAAAGAAGCCAAAAAAATCCTGACAACGAACCCTCCCACTCCAACATAAAAAGACCTAAGCGTGCAGAGGTCAACTTTCTGCCCAACTTTCCTCAAGGACAGGATCCCTCAAGTCTTGACCATTTGAGGCAGGCTATTGTTGAGGAAGTAAAGAAGACTGAAAGAAACCTCCCTCTTATCAGTCAAATGATGCAGACCACATTTGCCTTGCGACGACAGACTATTGTGATGTCATGCCCACCGGTCAAAGAGCTACTGGACCTCTGGCCAGCTCTTCATATGCAGTCTGAGGTAATGTGGATCAGCTCTTTTGTTGGTTTTATATTTGCTACTGTATGTCACTTTGTAATGTTGCCAAATTTCATTAATCATTAAATAAATAATTTAAGAAAAAATAAGAATTACTGTACTGCCCTTTCCTCAATGCAGGTGTATGCAGAGTTCCAAAGGATAACAAACCAGAACCTCCCAAACACTTTCTATGCCCAGCTTGATCGGCACACTCCTCGCTTGATGGCTTTATTCAGGCAGAAAGCTTCCAAAACTGGAAAGACTGCTGATGCTTTGGCTTACATTTTCAAAGTCCATGATGCACAGGTGATTATACATTTCACAGGTCTACTGTTGGTAGTTTATTGCTTAAAATAAGCTGTTGAATTCCATAATTGCATCAGACGAGTCAGCAGGCTATCATAGTGGATTTATGTGCAGATTTTGGTAATTGGTAATTAGCTGGAACTGTTTGGCATTGGCTTTAACTAATGAACTGTATTTGCACTATTTTTATTTTCTCAGGAAATACATGATGTCCACACGAGACGGACCACTGTTCTCCATGCCCTTCCTGTTTATCTACGTGAGGAAGTTTCTGAATTCTTCAGATCATGTGTGGTAAGTCTCAGTAGAGAGATCTCAGGCCTACCCAGTAGGGCTTTAGAAAAGTCAGCTGCAAAGAAAATCAAGTAGCCATCATTAGCCTAACAGTGGTACACATAAAAGTCATCTCTCATTCTCAGCAAACAAGAGCACAATGCAACAAAATGAACAGGAGTCTTTTAGACTGGTGTATTTATTTTTAATAATAGGACGATCATCTGTAATCAAAATCGCTTCAGCCATAGTTTCTGTGAATGTGATTTAGTATATGATCCCCCTTTCATTTTTTTTAAGGACGGTATGGATGAACCAGACCTGGGGGATGCATCAGTGGCCCTACTTACAGCTGTCAGTGACGATGCCGCAAGTCCAGTTCACTACCACCCAGTGAGAGTTTCTGTCGTCCTAGAGGGGGATGTGGTTGTTGACCTTCCCAGGCTTGCTGATGCCTTCCTGGTAATATTTGGACTGATTTATGCTCTACACCTCAGCTATCCCAAGGGACTCACCAACACTTTTGAGTTCACACAGAAAATCTTGCTTGGTCTTGATGACTCTAAACTATCACCTAAGCTGCAGACTCTTAAAAATGACTTGATGTTATATGTGTAACTCAAGACCCATAAAGTAGTGGTGGATTCTGATAGCTCACTCTGTTAGAGCATAGTCCACAGTCGCCAGGTCCATGTTTGTTCATTGTTAATGTTAAAGTTCTGTTCTACTCAACTGGTTTTCAGCCAAATGGCATAAAGTTGACGCTGCCTGTACTTAAATTTTGTTTTTAACTAATACAGGAGTGTATTAAGTGTTTATACATATACAGTATATTCTTAATCTTTCTTGAAGTTGCTATAAATAAACCAGATACAGTTTTGAATTTTTTGCATATTTGGTTGTGAAGAATTTATAAGCAATTTGTTATACATTGCTGCACTGCAGGTTTACAACCAGATGGCCAAAGGTGTGCCTTAACAAATGTTTCTTATGTCTGTATGTAATTCTTTTTTTTTTCTTTTGTCAGTTGTTTTTCAAATATTGGTTCATATGAGCAAATCTCTCTAAACCCCTGGTAATGTTGTTTTAAAAGTTTTCTAAATTATTTGTGACAAAGATCTGTTCTTATGTAATTTAAACTTTTCTGAGTTTGAATATTTTTACTATGGTTTATGTTAAAAGATAAACAAAATGTCCAGTATACTTGTTAATTGTTTTTTTTTATTTATATATATTTTGTGTTTAAAATACAACAGAAAGGTGTATGAAAAAATTCAGAATAGAAAAAACCAAATTATTTTTTACTTTTGTGTCAAGAGTACTTATTATCTTTAAGGCAATCAGTTGCCACAAATATTTTAAGTTTGGAGTGAAATGATTTTGAGTTGTAACAAGTCTATGCTTTTGAGTCATGTTTAATGAGAAGATTGAAAGAAAAAACTAATAAATGTTAAGTTCAAAATTGACTTGAATCTAATGATTATCCTGGCGTGCTATTTGGGTAAGATAGTTCTAGACTAATTCATCTGCTATAGGAAGAGGAGGATGCATCAAAATGCAAACTAGTGATTAAAAATCAAAGAAGTCATTTTAAAAATGACAAGTTTAGAAGGTGATACATTTTTTTCATTGTATGTCGCAGAAATGTGGAGGCTGCAAACACAACGGGAGAGAATGTTTACTAATGCAGTATTAACCGTATAGAAGTGTTTAGCTGCTCTCCGCCATGTTGAAAGGTCAGATATTTACCTCACCTCATCGACTCGGGTTTCATTAAAGTTTTCCAGCTTTCCAGTGGAAATTAAAAAGATTGGGTGTTCATGTACAACTTTTATGTTGGTCTTTCGTATTCGCTATAATTACGATACAACATGAAGAGGCAGCATCATTATGGGACAACTGCTCAGTTACCTGGAAAAAAAACAGAGTAACTAATGGAAACCAAAGAGGAGCTAATAAGAACCAATAATAAAAATGTGGTATAAAACATTTGTTGTTTGTTGATTTTATTCCCCACAAAATAACAATCATTGGATGATATGACATAATTCATATTTTATTTTTAATGTTTTGTATTCACACTTTAAATGGCTCACTCTCAGAATTTGAATCCGTCTTTAGTTTGTTAAATATCAAAGAGTGATTTAAGCTGTAAATGGTTTTACAAGCACTTAAGTTAATAATGCAAACATTTTCTGCAGAATGATCATTGATTTTCAAGTGTTTGAAGATCATTGTTATTTAAAATGCTTCTGAAAACCTATGGCTGTTCTTTAATAACTTTATACATTTATAATCATCTTTTTCTTTTTAATTAGATTACTTTTAGGTTGCAGGTTGTCAGAACTGTCTCTGCATCATACTTGCCTCCTTTCTTTACATCCTTTCCACCTCAGTAGATTTCATCAGGTATTTAAAGGGATCTGTGTCTTAAAAAGCCTGAGTCAGCGCATGATGGCCTTTAGCGCTGATCTCCTGAGATGCAGCAGATCAGCAGTCAGAGTTTCTGAACGGAACCTCGATCAGGTCAGCCATGTTGGGGAGAAACGGATGCAGCTGATCAGTGGAGCGAAGGCGATCAGCTCTCTGTCTACAGATTCCATTTCATTCATTAATGATTTTAAAATAAAGTTAATCCTGAGGAGATACTTTCTGGTGCATGACATTGCTTTTTTGTAATTTGCAGAATTTTCTCAACTTTAAGCATTTTAAGATCAGGTCTGTTATGAGAAAAAAAAGAAATCAAATTACATCTCATGTTCTTAAAGTGTGTGTGTCTTAAAACAGGTGCAAAGACTTATGCACAGAGCAGATCTTCAAAGAAGGTGCAGAGATTGGAGAATGCAATTCAGCAGTAATGGTGAGCAAACTATTTTATTTCATCGCCTCCATTAATATTCAGATAACATTCTAATGACTAAATCATGCAAATTCACGGGTGGAGGATATTAAAATGTTAAAATTTATCCTTTTCAAAGTGTTGCATCTTGATCTTACCGGCCGACTGTTGATCCAAGGATCCCACTGCATAAAGATACTGTAAGTATGGGGGGGAGAGATTGAAACTGTCTTCTTATAAACTAGCATTATTATATCTATATAATCACAGCTTTAGATGCTCTCTGCACAGTCACAGCTGTAGCTTCATGCTTTCACCTTCTCGCTCCTTTCGTGTGGTTATAAACCCGCTTTAAGGGTATTACCGCCACATAAAAGGCTGAAGTGAGAAACTTAATGTCTTTTTTAAATGTAACGTAACAACATATTTTGCAATTGTTGTTTTTTTAATTGCAATTAATGATCTTGGTCTTTAGCTGTTGAAATACTGTAAGATTTAAACATCTTTTTATAGTAATTGACAACTATAGAGTATAATTAATTTGAAAAAAGAGGAGACTCATACATTATTAATACAAATGTATTTTTAACAGCCAGACAAGCAATATTCGTACCAAACAATTTTGATCTGCTGCAGCTGTTATTCGCCAATAAAACGGTTCTTTGCTGCTCAGTGTTCAGGATCTTTATTTATAACTGAGTGAAGCACAAGAGATTATTGATCAATCAATTCATCAGTAAAATAAACTAGAATATAGTTTCCTAACCCTGGTCCCCAGCAACAACAACTCTGCATGCCTGCTTTAATTAATAAACAGGCTTCAGTCAGAACGGTTGACCATATAAATAGATATAGAATATCAGTTTACATAATTGGAGTCTAATTAAACCCAATACATCCAACCAGACCTATGGTGAAAAATGACACCAAAGTGGTCAGAGCCAAGAGAAGCTGTATGAGAACAAATGGCTGTCCACCTTAGAGGGATGATGATAACAACAACAATAATAATACTAACAATAATAATAATAATAATGATGGCAATTTTATTAGCTTAAGAATATAAAAGTCTTTAAATCAATCATGTTGCTGATGTCTTAATGTTTTACATGGTGGAGAGGGATTAAAATAAAACAAGATCAAAATGATAATATATAAATAAGGATCTGGGCTACTTTAAAAAATCGATAATCAATACAAACTTCTGCTGTTTCTCTGGAACTAAGTTGGAACTTGGATTGAATAGTAATCAGAGGAATGATTGGCAGTAGCAAATACTTAATGCATTTATAATGTGTGCAAAGAATTCCTCTGCAAACTCATTCTTCTGCGATGTGCCGCCCTATAAGACTGATGAGTTTTAAACTTGTAAGAATGACAGAGATCATGTGAAACTGCTGGGAGTCGCGCTGCAGCACAGACGTTAATTGGACCCTGTGCTTCCTGCGGGTCCTCCATCCATGGCTCTGCGTGGGTTCAAGAACTTGTGGGATGTTGTGATTAATTATGATGTCTACAATTCTGTGACACAAACTGATGAGAAGATTAAGAAGATATTGAAGAGAGGAGGTCAAGCCCACATCAACAGCCTGGTTAGGAAAGTTTCCTTTAATAACATTTCACCAACAGAAAGTTTAATCTTTAAATAAACATGAGAAGAAAACAACTCCAGTAAAGCAACATTTCAATAGCTTAGTGAAGGAAAAAGAAGATAATGAAACAATATTTAAATATTTACAACACACTTTCATTTAAAAGAACTCAAGGTTTCAGTATTTTCTTAATTTGCTGAGAATAATAAGCAACTTATTGATGCATAAACAAACTGAAGTGTTTTATTTTTTAGACATAAACAGACTTTATTTTCATTTTTGTAAACAAAAAGAAATGTCATTGAGTACAGCTCTCATGACAGTTTCATTTTTAACGTGCAGCAGTGATAAAATGTAAACATTAGACTGAAAAATGATTTATAGTTTCCAACATTCAGCTCATTTTTCCCTGTTTCCTCATCAGTTCATCAGTGTGATGGCGGTGGGGAAGAAGCTGCTGCAGAACCTGCTGGTCCTGCATTGAATGCTGTGAAGCTTTTCCCAGAGGCAGCAGGGAGAACAGTCCATGGTGGGGTGGGTGGGGGTGGCCCGGGGGCGGGGGTTGTGGTGTATGGGGGTCATTGATTATTTAGATGAAATGTAAATTCTCCATAAATAACGTCTAAGAACTCGTACTGTAGGAAGATACACCTTAACCACTACAAAAGTTTTATTGAGTGTCCTGTATTTATCCCCCCCCCTCATTGTTAGGACTCTAAATGATTCTCTTGTGCCCCATGAATACTACGTATATATACTTTGAGTACATCAATTTGAACCTTATAGGTATCTTTGGATAGATTATTAAATATGGAACAAGTTGAAACCAGCTTCTGTGGCGCCTGGTAGAGGACAGTCGGTACCCAGCGGGATGCATTTCAGCGTTGCAGTAATTGAGCTATTAATCCTTTTCTATTCCATCTGACATACTTTGTGTATTAGTACGGACCCGGCTCACCTCACAGTACCCATGACCTTGTGCTCCAGGCAAAGGAGATTTCTTCTTCTTTTTTAAACGCAGTCCACCGGCACTACTTTCACTGAAAGCAAATTTCCTTTTTCTTGGTCTGGGCTTTAACAGGATGAATCAAATCTGGAAAAGCATTGGAAAAGCAATTTCCCATAACCCTGAAAAATCCCTGACCTACTAAAGTTTGCCCATCTCAACTAAGTCTATTATATGTGCTTAAAACAGGAAATACGATTATGTGATTGCAAGACTAACCTAAATCTCTCAGCACTTTCAGCAGCTCTCTCCACAGCCTTGAGAGGCTCAAGGGTCCCCAGTGGAAAACATGGAACTCCTTCAGTTAGATCTAAAGCAAGCAGATCAGCTGACGGCTGCAAAGAGCAAACTGCAACCATCCTTTTCATTACAATCCCCTTATTCTAAATATGATCGACAGGCTCAGCAGCTGCATAGTTTTTTCTAGAACTGCTATTTCTGAAATGAACTTTATTCTTTAAGGGACTAAATTCAGCTAAAAAAATTAAGTTTGCATCAATTTGCATAAACAGCTTCAAAGCAGAGGGAAGTGTGAAGAACTAAAAAGCTTCCTGGAAGAACCGTGTCCTGTCCTCATGTCCTGCTCAAAAAATGTCTTTCTGCTGCATTTTTGCACATTATATATTGTGTGTATGTATATATATATATATATATATATATAGTATGGTATATATATATATATATATATATATATATATATATATATATATACTCAATATATATATATTAGTGCTGGAAATGCTCTAAACTTCCATATCAGCATTTTTCTCCCACACTGTTTCTCTTGATCACTGCAGTCTTAAGATGTGATGGAATGAGTGTTTGTTGGCTGTAAATGAGGCATGCGACTGATGGCACAGGAGGAAAGAACCATAAGGAGCAACAAAGACCAAGTCCACAAAAAAACAACCACTGGTGCAAAGTTTCTGCATCTGAAATTCTTAAAAATATCTAAATTTAACTTATGTGCAAAAATGTTAACCATTGCTTTGCTCCAGCTTAAATTTACAGCGTATCTTATGTCAATATGTGAAACTATCACCAAATGTTTATTATTCTTCCTTAATCGACTTTGTCCTTTAAAAAATTATTAAAAGATACATTTTCTAATGTCGTGTTTTAAGCATTTTATAGCAAAGAAAAACAAATTAAAAAGAACCATCAACAACATCAAACATTCTTTAAACAATTTGAAACTGTAGGAAAACAGCAGCTCCATGAATTACGGCATCTATAAACATTTCCTGAAATAAATTTCTGAAGTTCAAATGTGCAACAGAAGGTTAAAAGAAAATAAAGCTGCAGTAACTGATCGAGAAAGTTTGTTAGTGCATGACTGGCTCGTCTTAGGAATTACTATGAACATTATGAAAAACCAAAACTATGGATTAGAGGAAAGGATCTGAAAAAAGGAGACATGAAAGGTCAGCAGTGTTGGTTAAAAGGCAGAGTCACTTAAGATCTAATGGAAACTTGTCACAAACAGCAATACAATATTTGAAGGAACTGAACCTTGGATCAGATGGTCTATAGCAGCATGAGACAAGGTCAGTCAGCTCTACGATTAGCAAGAAACTGACTTAGACAATAAAAGATTGAAGAAAAAAAAACCCAACACGGTTTGGTCTGAGTCTGCAGCAGCAGCAGCATTCATTGCTAAGGTCTGAATTTGGCAGAAACTTTCTGAACTTTGACCTTATCCCTCTCTGAGATCCCTCCATGTTGGTCATGGTAGTGTAACCGAGCGTTTTGGGTCCATATTATGAACTTCATATGCAATAAGGGACAGGAGTTTTCGGCGGTAACCCTGCTTCAGGTTTTATTTTCTTCTTCTTCCTTTAACACATAACCAAAAACTCACAAGCTCCCCCTGCCGTACACCCGGCGAACTTTCGCTCCCTGGCAACAGGGATGGACACAACTTTAACATACAGACAGAGAACAGTCTGTTACAGTAGAACTGTAGAGCAGATGTGAGATGAGGATCATAACCTCTTTAGGACCACAGGCTGCAGTTCCAGCGGGATAACGCGCCTAAATGTGATCATCTACGCCATGAAGGATTGAAGAGTCGTGAAGTTGTTCAGCACTGATACAGGAACACCTGCAGAGATCCCAGTCAACATAAATTATATTTCCTTAATGCACATGTCTGAATATTAACTTACATGGATTCGTAATGCTGCCGTATTAATGATGAGAGCTGCGAGGTTCCTGTTCATTCATTGTTTTCTATTTATAAGAACTTTTTCAGTTTCTGCCATAAACAGCTTTATATTTACTTCGTTTTTAAAATGGGCTTAATACCTACAGTGTGACAATGCATATATTTACAGTTTATTAATGTTAAAAAGGGAACAGCATTAATCTATTTTCATATTTATGGTATTTGGTGTAAGATGTTGAAGTTTCTCTCCTTTAAAGCTCTTCCAGGAAGCCGTCTCTCTTCTGGGTGCATTTTGGGAACTGAGAAATGTTTTGATATATTTCTGGATCACAGACAGAAGGATGGTGGAAAGAGGAGACATGAAAAAGAAAAATAAGGAGACCTTGAAGTTTGTCTTTGACATAAAATGCTGATAACTAGCAAAGCATTCAAAGGATGTAACAAATGTCAGATTCTATCTTTCTAGGTTCATCTGTGGATCATGAAAGAGTGAACCAATAGGATGGTTGCTGCTTTTATCTCAGAACCCTACATGCTGTTAATGTACTTGTCCATGGTGGGGTTTGTGTATACCGGATCTATTTAATAAAAGATGTTAATGTGGTTTTTAGTCTAAAAGCACTTTAGTTGGTTCAGTGAATCTCTGAAGGCTGATGAATTGGAAATGATCTCACTCAGCCAGTGTAGCTAAAACACCATGTTTCCCAAAGCAGAATAAAATCAATACTAGCTAAAACTCTGACTGATTATCTAAAGTCTCTATCCAACTCACAATATTCTATCACACGTATAAAATAAGTTCCCTGAAATGTTTGTAATAATGTACTTTAGTTAGTCTGAATGGCGTCCCAGGCTTCCATAAGGGATATAAAATATCTTTTAAATATTTCCAAATATTTCAAAACAACATTCTCCCGGATTTCATAATAGTTCATAGAGAACTTTGAAAGGAAAGTATATTTAACAACATCTTTTATTTTTCATCTAATTGATTTAATAAATGGGACCCAAATCTACTCCTTTAGTGCTATCCTGAAGTTTTTTATTATAATTATTAATGCTTTGAAAGCTTAAATGGGCTTCAAACTCTAAGTGCCCAAAACAACCCATTCTAAGCGGCTGTGCAGTTTCTATTAAAGCATGAATGTGTTTAATGCTGATCTGAAAATTAAATCATCCATTGAGAAACTCAGTTTGTTTCATATAATTAGACTCATTAGTTGGTTTTCTCCATTGTTTTCCCTCCCTAGATTGGTTGATGCAGTTTTGATGAACAGCAAAAATGGACCACAGTGTGTAAAAGTTGATTTTAACTTTAAGGTTCATGGTTAAGTTTTTATTTCTCTCTATTCATATATTTATTTATGCTATTTATCGCACCATAAAAGTTTTCCCACTCTCAGTCGCTTCTTAACTGCAAAGCCACCATGCCTGATAGAGTGGATGTTTGTAGACCAGACGTAGCTTCTTCCATAACCAACCAGATTCTTTCACAGGTTTATTCATAACATGTTAACGTTTAACCAAAGTGTCTGTAATTTGTTTAGACTCTGACTATTTTCCATGATTGTTAGTAAGGAGGAACGAACGCTGATCCAGATCAGAACAGGGCTGATTACCGAGCAATAAGGGCCGCATGATCAACTGTTCTCTCTTTGCAAAGATAGAAATAAAGCACCGACTGAGTGAAATCCATCTCCTTTATTTAACTGGAGAAAATAGTTGAATACTTTTATCCCATGACGGTTATGAATATGTTGAAAATCAGGATGCTTTGCAGTATTTTCAAGCATCAAAGCATTTAAAGCTAAGGATTATTTAAAGTGAAGGCTAGATCACACTTTCCTGCTTTAAAATCATCATGACATAAGCAGCACATCGTTTTAATTAGTGTGTCAGATATATGATGGTACGCTTGGAGAGAAGTAATCAAATGACAGTTGGATTAGTAACCATCAAAGAAGAACCAGATTGTTAAGAATTAACTTCAGTTTAAACGTATAGCTTTGTTAAAAGAGACTATTAGTTATATTATTGCTGCTGGATAGTAAACAGGTCATTAACATAACTTGGAAATACAAAAAGCAAGGTAGCAGAAGACAGAGATGAAATATAGAAAACTGCATTTAGACTGAAACAGGCTGTCAGCCATTTTAAAACTTTTAGAAAATAACTACCTGGACAGTTATGTTGCAGGCATGACAAAGAGTCCACATGTTAGAAGTCCTTCATTTCAACCAGACCTGGGCCTTATGTACAAAGCGTGCGTACGTGCAAATAAAATTTAGCTCTTCCTGATGGCATCATAACATCTTTGTTTGAAAGAAAATCTCTTAAAAAACACCAGTTGTTGAAATTTTAAAAATCATTTTAAAATAACAGCTCTTTCAGAACAAAATAAAGATTGTCATTAAAGTATCACTCCATTGCAGCTGCAATCTTAACCGTTATGGATAGAGAGTAGTACTGTTGCATTATGGGTCAACTTCCCGCATCGTAATCGGTTTGGCCTGATTTTGACTGCAGAGTATTAAGCTTTATCTGACAGCCTTACATCCCGCATCAATCAGTCTGTATGGACACGCTAATATTCTGCAGTCCATAAAACCTGCAGTGTTGCTGTCTGTTCGTCTCATTAAGGCTTGTAGATTTTATCCAGAGTTGTTATTTATTCTTCTTCTAGTGTTTATGGGCAAAGTTTTAGTTCTGAAACATTCTGATTATAAAAAGATTCGTAACTCCGTGATGACAAGAATCTACAAGCATTTTAAAATCCTGACCTTAAGGAGTAATGCAGAGTTAGTGGTGGTCAAGTTGTAGCTCCGCCAAATCAAAGGCCATTATGGATCACAGCTGATGGTCCTCCTCCTCTCACCGTGGACCATTAGCATCTCAGGATCTGGGTTATATTTGTGTTGTGGCCATTTATGCTACATTTTTTAAATTTGTTATTTCTACCAATTTAGTTTTTGTCTTTTGGTATGTAAAATGTAATTAAGTTAATTTAGAACGGAAAGTTGTAATTTATTTTTATATTTGGAATTGTTTAGAGTAAGTTGTTAATTGTTAGACCCTCCCATTAATCTGAGTGATTAAGGACACACCAGGATGGGGGGGTGGGGGGGCTTTAAATGTCTGCTGTGGACGGGAGGTTTTAAAAAATGATTTTTTTTACCACTTTCTTGGGAGTTTTTTTTATATTAAATTTCGTTTCTACTAAGTTTCAAGACTTTTTGGTAATTATTTTTTCTCTGCTTTTACAATAAATAAGTCGAGTTAGAAGTGCATCCTAAGCCATAAACCTCCTGTTACACCCACTGCCTTTTTTAGACATTTGTTGTTGTTTTTATGTTGGAACAGAAAGCTGCAGCATATATGAATATAGGATTAAGTTGCAACAGGAAATCACATAATTATCAGATTTTAGGTCAGAGGTCAAAGTCTTGGTCTAATATGGTAAAAGATTCCCTGTCAAAATAATCTAATGTTCTATATCTCCAACAATGAATGAATGAATGGTTTCATTACTTATATATTTAATTAGTGAATGAATAACCCAAGAAACTTGTCTTACTATCTTTGTGGGGCCTTTCCTTTGACTTCCATTAAGGTCTAAAGCCTAATCATTACCCTTACCCTAAACCTAAGCTTTTCAAACATTCACATGAGCCTACACACATGTTCATTCATACATTAGCCATAACCCACATGAAAACAACCATTGCAAAATGATCTATACGTACATCTACAGTCACTAAGAGCCGCCACTGATGTTAGCAGCCCTTCTCTAATCTCATATGTTCTTAAGAAACCATTTTAAGCATTTTACTAATGGTCACCTGTGATCACAAGATATGTATCATTAATAAAGGACACATGTTCAATACTAATGTGTAAATACAGCTAATTTGTATGTTTGTCAGAATCTTCTTCCAAAGCATGAGGAACTGCATCATCTGCAACATATCAGCTCCTTCACTATCATCATCCTGAGACAGGAGGCTGATAATGGAGTTGATGGTTTGAGCATCTTATGGTGGAACCCCTGGCCAGACCTGCAGCTTGTTGGGTAAACTATGCTTTTTTATAGGAGGAAAATGTCCTGGAATCCCCATTAAGGAAACAGGTAGTGTTTCCACAATAAAGGATGTCTTTCTTAAAGGAGCACATTACCTTTGCAACCCAATCTCAATATCTTGTATTATCTTGTTACCGGAAAAGAAAAAAGAGTGTAAACAATATTTTTAATGTTGAATATAGGAGGGGAACTAATCCCCTTGCATGAATACTTTCCCTTATGAATGTAACTGATTCACTTCTCTGTCTTCTTCTCTCTAAACAGGAGTGATTACAGACTTAAACATGCATTGCTTTGACTGAAACAAAGTTTTCACTTTTACTTCATTACACTTTGTGCTGCAGGAAGTAGACTTAATCAAAGTTTCATTTCTTGTTGCTCGCAGCAGAGCTATTTTTGGTCTGGAAGTAATAACCTGGAATTATGCTGCCACTATTGCCTTTGTTTTCCTGCAATCTCACAGCTGCTGCCATCACAGTAACATTACCACAACTTATTAGCTTTTATACATCCGTGTTCCTCTTACAGATACAGAACAAAAATTAAACATTTCCTGTGCCTACTTTCAAAATGCTAATCAAAGCAGCCAGGCTTTCCACAGAATTAAACTAAGGAAGAAAAAAAACATGTCTGCAGCCACTGCAGCAGCGGTTTATTGATTTCCATGGCTCCCATTCCAGCCTCATTAAACGGATATCCAGTGAAAATCAGAATGCAGAGCTCCTGGCATATTGAAATGACTGAAAGCACAAGAGAAAAGCACCAAATCCCAGTTCTAATTGAAAAAAAAAATCTGCCATGAATTTTTTCCCCCATTAAGGATAGAGCAGCTGCTTTATATTCCTAAAAATGATTGGACAGCTGTCCAAGTGCAATATTTTTTGCACATTGTGATAAAACTTAAGAAGCAATATGAACTGAATACTGTTGAGGACTATTTCCAAAATGAAATGGTAAATATGGGCATCGTGTGTTTACATTTTTGCAGAAACAACAAACTGAATCTTTGCTTTTTACTGTTTGCTAAGTCTTTCAAAGTAAAATTACTATTCTCTGGGGGTGGGGCAGAAGTGTTGACTGAATAAAGAGATACAAAAATTAATAATTTACTGATTGCTGTTTGCATATGGGCCAATAAGGACAAATTACACATGTTTCAATCCTCCTGCAATTTGCTTTTGCTTTAACTCTTGTTATACCTGGAAGTCAGGCCTCATTTTGCGGCTATACTCACAGGAAACGCATTAACCATGTTCTCTAGTGCAGAAGCTGAAGCTGCTGTCACAAACATTTTAGGTCAAGAGGTTCCTCCTCTTATCTAAACCAAAGATGGATTCCTCTCTGACTCTGAGGAATGTTTCACTTCAGAGGTCAGTTTAAGTCAAGAAGAATCCCTCCCAAGCAAGCGGAGTTTTGAGGAAGTTTACACCAAAGACCTGATCTGTCACTGTTGCTTTATACATTCATGCATATTTTCCATGTGTGTGTTTAGGCTTTTAGTCACGTGACGGGGTGTGCAAACATCAGAGGTATG
>JAGKQL010000905.1:22500-23659 GCA_018398635.1 Cyprinodon brontotheroides
TGCAAATTACATTTAAAATAAGTGAGACAGACAAGTTGTTACAATGTTAGAAAAGTTACCGCTATCGAAAAACTTCTTAGATCCAACGTGACTAAATGAAAAGCCTAAAACAAAAGAAGCAAGAAGACACGGTTGCACCGTTGGGAACTTTTTGATATCTATGACAATGTTGTGCCAAAAGCAGAAAGCTCTACAAAGTAAGGAAGGTATTTCAGATTCACCCAGGAGGAGAAGAAGCTTTTTCGCAGAGACACAAAGAAGCACAAATTGGATGCCATCGACAGCTCATCAGGGAGTTACAGACAGAGTGAACTGTGTTTTTAAGGGAAGTCAAGGTCAATTGTAGCTCTTCTTTTATACGTGCATCAGACTGAAAATTGCTTCTGCATCAGTCCTCTGATCTGCTGACTCTCTCTGGGTTCATGTTCACTCCTTTTTCTGTGTAAAATGCATGTTTTTTATCACTTACAATGCAACTCAGCTGGAATCAGGAGGAGAAGGTGCTGCTGAGTGAAATCAGACAATTTAAATACATAAAGAGTCCACAGTGTCCACCTTTAGTGTCCACAAGGTGTTTGGAGTCCTGTACTTATTTTACCTTAATTTATTCTTCTTTTAAATTCCTTCTATATCTTTTAATCTAATGCAGCCTTTCAAAATCTATGTGTGAGCCATAAAATACCATAAAACTAGTTTGTGAGGAGAATCTGGTTCTTGTCCAGTACTAGTTTTAGATTCTCTCAGAGATGCAATGCTGAATAAAACACGGCAGACAACAATTATACTAATAAGACTGACTAACCTGTTTGACCACAAAACATGAGAATAAATAGACAAATTGGAATAAGAAAATCCTGAATGGGATGATGGGAGTTTTCAGTGCAATCAATTTCATTCTCCTTCATGTTTTGAAAACTTCAGGCAGCAACTGGAGAGTCTTGGGTTGGACCCTTTTTGCCTTCGCGCTCTTCAATGTTTTGGTGCGACAGATTGTCAGAAATAAACCTTAGAGATTTTACTACAAAAAACACGATTTGTCTTTTTTATAAAAGAGGTCCACAATCTGACAGAGTGGTGATCCATAAAAGACATCCTGAACACCAGCAAGACCAAAAGAGGACATAGCAAACTGCAGGAGGTCCAGTGAAACTGAACAGGC
>JAGKQL010000906.1:0-17367 GCA_018398635.1 Cyprinodon brontotheroides
GCAACAAAACAGTACATCTTGAAGTTCAAGTATGAGTCTTAGCAATAATAAAGTCTCTAGTGCTGGCTGGCTTGCCAAACAAGGAAGCAGTTGTACTGCGTTATGTAGTCCTGTTTCTGACCTTATGCTCACTTAGCAACACAGAGATTGCAACATGTAAACAGGGAGTCTACAAGCTGGAAGTCACAAGTCTTTGCAAAACAGGGTCTTTAAGGCCCACTCGCATGCAATCGGGTCACAGGACAAGAACTTCCAGAAGGTTCTTCAGAGCGTCCAGTCGTGCGCGTGCATCCACACAGTGCGTTGTGGAGCCTATAAAAGGCCGCCCTCAATGGATTGAAGGTGGGGGAAAACTACAGATGTGAGGACATAGCGCTGAATGTATGAAGTGTTTAAGACAGCTGTATGAATTCGGTTTTGTAAATAAATGTTTCCCCCCTCCGGAGACAATGGAGTGAATCGTCAGCCTTCTTCCTATCATAAGAGAATTCTACCAATGAGCTTCCACAATTGGTGCATTTTGGCCGCATTGAATTGAATCAGGACCTCCCGGGTGAAAACAAGGAAAAACTAAGCAAAAGGAGAGGTAAGTTAAATTTACCCTCCTATTTATTAATTAGTATAGGCAGAAAGCTCTTACTGGCCACTGAATTAATTTAAGCGATTCACCTTTCTGTCACCGGATGTGCTGCAGCATAAATTGGCATCTTGAGATAAATAGTAGCTGTCGAGAACTGGCTCGGATTTTTGTTTTTGGATGATTAATAGTAATCTGCTGAAGCGAGATTGCACCATAACTTTATAGAAATTGGTGGAAACTGGCGGTCACGGATTATAAGTGATGTATCATTATGAATGATGCAACTAATATGTATATCTCATTCTAGTGAGGAATTCTATTTCCTAGAACATGTCGCCGAGTTGCAGTTCGACTGAGCCTGAAGGGCTGTTGTTGTTGAAAAATAGGCCTGAGTCCAGAGGGACTGTATTGAGATCTCGTATGTTGCTGTTGTTTATCTCCGGAGAAAGAAGCAACAGAGAGCAGTTTGGCTCTGTGTTGATGATGTTAGACCAAAAGTTGTTAAAAGAGTTAAAAGTGCATGCAAATTAGTTTATATTGGCTGCTTGGGTCTATGAAGTTAAAGAATAATGTGCACAAATAATTAATTGCCATGGCATTTAATGGTATGAATGTCTAAAGAGCTCTGTGTGACTCTGTATTAGCGTGTGACTCTGTGTGATTCTGTATGTGTGTTTGAAATCTAAGTGTACACTAAAAACATCTGTTTAAATTCAAACCTCCTTCCAGAATCTGTAATCAGATCTGCTTAATCACTGTAATTTAATCAGACTGAAAACAGTGTAAAGTAAGATCTAGTCCCTACAAAATGTAGAGATGTTTAATAACCTCTCCTAAGTGTCCCAGAGGACATAAGAGGTCAAAATAAAAGGAGGTAATAAAAGTCATTAAATAAGGAAACAAAACATAAAAAGTGAAAATAATTGCATAAATAAGTCTAAAAACATAAAAGACTAAACAAAAGAAAGAAAGTGATCACTTTATATCTGCAAAAGACGTCTGCTTTCACTTCAATTGTAACTGCGTCACATTTTCTAATAGCTGACCTGCATGAAAAATAGGTGTCCAGTTGTTTGTTCTAACAGAAAAGGCTTAACTGTGCCCAATGTTTAAACATACTTGGCCGAAAAGTCGTTAGTTATTACAAAACAATTTGTTACGTAAACAGTGGATATAAGAGAAGTTTCAAAATTTGTAAGACAACATCTAAAAAAGTTTCAAAACAAGTTTTTCTTAGCAAAAGCCCCCTCCCTTTTCTTCTCTCCTCCTATGAGCCTGTCTGTGTGTGCGCTGACACACACACACACACGCTGGAAGCTTAAAAATGCCACGACGTTCTGTATCTGTTAAATAGGACTATATATTATTATAAACAAAACTATGTTAGAAGCCGGCATGTGTCTGTCTGTCTGTCTGTCTTTATGTTCTTTGTCTGTCTGTCTGTTCTATGTTGTTTGTTCAATGTCAACATGTCTGTCTGGGGTATAAAATATTAGTTCTATTATGTTTCAGTATAAACAGATCAATAGTAGAATTAAACAGCAGATAATTAGATTACAGTTATGTTAAAACATAGATTAATATGGCAATAAACATAAAATCCCATGAAGAACTGGATTCTCTCTATGCATCCACGTCCGGACATATGATAAGAAAGGTATGCAGGAAACCTGTTGCTGAAAAAGTCGAATTTCTGCACGTTCTATTTGGATGCATTTTGAGTAATTCAGTAATGAGTGGGACCAAAGTCATCAGAAAATACTACAAGACAAACAATGACAAAACTTTCTAAAAAAGAAAATACAAATAATGTGCACAAGAAATATGATCTGGTCTAGACATTTTCTATTATAAAGTGTTTGGTTTTAGTTATATTTTGTTTATGTTGTTTTGCAAATGCTATCAATGTTGCTGTGATTTCTGGAGGTGAACCTTTAGAGGAGCTGAAATTTATGCAGAGTGTTGATCCTCTTTTTCAAATGTTTATAAAAAGTGAAAAACTATGGTCGATTTTATAAGAAATATATTGATTAATATATTTACATCTTACTATGTCTTGAAATTAACATGTTAAAGGTTAGAAAATCAATTTGTACTAAAAGTTCTGTAAACCCCCCCTCCCACCTCCCGCCCAACAGTAAGGTCCAAAAATGGTTCTGGGTTCTGTCCCGAGGCAAACGGAAACTCAACACACACACATTTTCTACACACACACATTATGCCTGACACACACACAGCTGCTTGTTTTCACTGAGAGACAGAAGGAGAAGCACAGTTTCCAGAGTGCACACAGGGGCGATCAAAATAGAATTAGGGCCCGAGGGTTTAGAAGCATTTTTAACTGAAAACAATGTACAGATTGTTACACTAGAATGATATTGTGTACGGCATGTAAAGGGACTGATTCTGCAGCTTATATTTGATTATGATAAACCCCACATGATTAGACAAATCCTTCCTTTGCACATAGATGACAGAATTAGATTACTCCTGAGTTAAGTTGGTCTTACTGTAGCAAAGTGAATAAGTGAAACACTAATTATTAAGAATACTTAAAGGTGAATTTTCAAAAAGAGCAAGTTACATTTATGCTAAGGATTTCTTAATGTAATTAACTTTTGATGAAACTTGATAGAACAAATACAACTCAACAATTATTAGGGGTAAGAGATAAATAAAATGAAGTCCTTTTAACACCTTGAAGCAAAAGCTGGAAAGTGGTTTTGCTATGGGAAAATTATGATTTATAAATTGTTCTTTCATAAAACAATTAACAAGGCAAATTATTTACATGGAGAATTTAATTAAACCTAAAACAGTATTGTGGTTGTCTTAAACATGGGGTGTTGTGGAAGACGTGCATTATTATTTACAGAGTAATGAAAAATGGTATGTAGACACAGGAGTTGGATGAGTTTGGCTGAAAGGTTAGGATACGGTGCCCTGAGCCCAGGGGGGCTCGGAGCTGCATGAGAGTCGTCCAGACTTGTGACCAGCTGATTACTAAATGCCGAGGTGAGCCTGGTGAACTGAAGCCGTGCAGCCGAGACCGAATGAGGCGGAGACTGGAGGAATCACGGTCATCTAGCCGAAGCGGCTCGAGCAAAGAACACTGGCAGAACTAGAAAGTGCTGCAGCTGACATGAAAAGCTTGGAGGGAAGTGCTGGCCTTGTGGTTGGGGCATAGAGCTTGGAATCCTGCGGTTGCGAGTTCGAAACCCTTTTCCACAGACTGCCACTCTGGGTCTCTGAGCAAGACCCTTAACCCTGATTGCTCTCTGGTGCCCAACGATGGCAGCCACTGCTGAGATCAATAAAACTTCAATTAATTATTAAGCTCGGCCAAAATAGGAGATGGTTTCTGTCGCTGGTTGCTGGACGTGAAGAACACTGCAAAAAGCCAAACACATCAGATACTCAAATTAACACAGCTTTATGGTCAGAGTAAGTGAATTATGGTTTATTTATGTACAACAGCAGAGATCAGCAAAACATTTACATTTACATGGTGTCTAAAATAATTTCTATTCTGTCTTACAAAACAACCTATAGGTTTAACTGTACTTCTAATTCTAAAGCATCTATTGCAAACTAAATACAATCAAAATTTGTAATCAACGCCTTAGAGCAGTTGTGATTATCTTAATATAAACTTGCATTCCAAACCTTTGAATGTCATGATTTTCTTTATAGCAAAACTATTTTGTAACATCATAATGCATTACGTTCTGGTTCAGATACTTTCTAAAACAAACGCTTAACAAAATATGGTCAGTATTTAATATAGAGTGATGTGAAGTTTGCTGAGCACATTATGAGACTTAGAACCAGCATGAGGAAGAATATCTCATATCACATTTAGCAGAGACATTTTAGGACTTAGAGAAAACATGCTGATCAGTTCATGCAATTAGAATTAAGTAACACTGAGATTTAGATAAGTTAATAACATTAGAGTAAGATTTTGTCCTTTCTTTTCTTTTCTTTTTTTTCTGTTCATCTTAGAACAACTTGTTTCCAGCTTTGGGGGACAGAACTCACACTGACATTCTGTGTAAACCTGCTGATGTTTACTTTACAAAGACTGAATTAATATTGGGAAAACTAAAAGCAGTAATTAATAAGCTTCAAAATGTTCAGAATATGTTACTAATTGCCACTATGTAAATCATTACAACGGTTACATCCTGAATCCTATGGGATGCTGTTTGAACCTTATTTTACTTTTAGTTTGTTTTTGGAACAGTTAAGTTGAAAAACTACCAGCTATGATTTGTAAAGATTCAGCCAACAGTGAATCTACAGATGTTATTTCAAATATTAGAAATCAGTTTTCTTCATTATGACTATATTCTCTGTTTAAGGTTGATAAACATGATGTATTAATTGATCAAAGGTTTGAATGGAAAAGATCAAACATTTCCAGACCAGTTTTATTTTCAGTACAAAGGCTCAGCCTCCTTAATGCAGGACACAATGTGGACCAGGTTTTAATTGCACATTCTGCATTAACAACGTACTAATTATTCTGCTTTAAGTTTCTCTTCACAGACGCTGCTAAACCTGAAACCTTTTCTGAAGGAAGACTCACGGTTTGTGCCAAATGTCATAGTAAGGTAGGAAAACTATTAATGGATATTACATAGAGCTCAGCTGCTGATACTTTGGAATTGTTCCCAAATTCAGTGATTTAAAACAAACAGTCTATAGTATTAAGAACTAAATCAGAAGATAGAGACACGTGAAAATTATGTGACTATGTTAGAATAGGTCATGATTCAAATTAATTAAATAGAAACATTCAATAAGAACCTCCTAGTGATTATCTAGGCACAAAGTACAATGTAAGATTAACATGTGTACCTGTAAACTATATGGAATATAAATATTAGAGAATGCAAAAGAAGCTGCTAAAAGTAAATAAATCAGGAAAACTTAAATTAAGACTGTCTACAACATAAAATAAAATAAAAATAAATCAGCAGAAGCCTATGAAGTATTTAAAGACAATAAATTTCCATAAATTAGAGATTCTATGAATCCTTAAATAATGCACTAGATGTACCTCTGTAAAAACTTTAAGTAAAACTAAGAAATCAACATTCAGACTAGTTTTACAATAATAAACCAGGATGTTTATTGAAGTGAGATTTTCTCTCCCCAGCATCAGGACTAGCTGTTTACTCAATAAGATACAGAAATAGAGAATAATGTTTGCAATGTTTTTGTACAAAATGTTACTTGGATTTTGAATAAAACTCTTACATCCTAAAGTGAGAGCAACATGTATTTAATTCAATATATGAGCTTGAAACAGAACAAAGAAGCAGATCTGGTTCAAGAAGTGAAGAACCGATTATATTAATAGATGTAAGAGGTTAGTTATGCTTTAGATTACATTAGATGATTCTACGTGAAGCGTAGAATGAAAACTGTTTACTGCACTAAAGATTAATATAGAGACAGATCAGAATCCTAAATGCAGATGACAAAAGACTTAAAACAGATTATAGGCTAAAACAGACTAAATACAGTTCTAGCTCAAAGCCGAATAAAGTATGTTAATACTTACTCAAATATCTTTGTGTTTCGAAAGACATTTTTTCTGTCCGTCTCTCTCTCTTGCTTGTTTCCATGGAGAGAGGAAAAGTCACTCTGCATTCCAGTCTGATTAAGCAACTTCTGTGCGCCGTCGCACACACTCATTCTAAGTCCACAGGAAAACAACCTTTTATTTTTTCTAGCTTGGCAGAGAACTACAGGAATGATTAAGGTTAAAGTGGACACACTAACTTGTTTATGAATATCCAAGACGAAACGTACAATCTTAAAAAGGTTACATTCCTGGTTATCTGCACCGAGCCAACTAATATTTAACAGAATAAACATTATAATTATAGCTCAAATGTATCTCTGCAGGGTTTGCAAGATCAAGGATTAGTTTAATTTAGAAATCAGACTTTACACAAATAAGATGAAAAGTTAATCATAATTTCTGTCTCCAATACGTAACGCAGATTGTCACACATGTTCTTAATACATTTCTAACAGTAAAACACTGAATAAAAACAGGCTTTACAACTGGAAAAGCACCTTAAGATTTGAATTCAGGAATATTATGTAAGTGTGAGATTATGTGATCCAAGTGTATAAACTGTCCAATAAATCCTAGATCTAGATGTCATTACAAATGTTGTTATAAAGCACAGAAAGCCAGAATGCAGATTGTATTTAAAAATAATGTAGGATGGCACTCAACTTGCTTCCAGAGGAAAAAGGATTTTTGCTTTTATTCTCATTATTACTATGCTGCTAAAATCTTTAGTACTTCTTACTACTCTTGTGCATGAAAACCCTGGTTAACAAAATTGGAACAGAAGGCTAAGATAATAAGAGAAAATATTTTCAGTGTTTAAAATTTTTTAGAGCAAGGATCACCAAATTGCCCCCAGATGATGCCTCCACCCTGTGACAAAATGGCTGAGCCTCGGTACGCTATGGAGCCTGAGAAGAACACCTGAGAGCTGAGAGCGGTTTGACTATATTATTTCTTGTCTTTTCTTTCATAATCTAATTCCCATGTAAGAGGAACCTGTTTAAGGGTCGCATTGTAAATTCAAATTATTATTTTACTCATGTTTTTTTTCTTTCCTTGTGTCATTAACATATAATTGGGGATTGATGCATTTCGAGGAAAAGGACCCAGGAACTCTGTGATGAGAAGGACCTTACAGAGGAATAGAAAAGGTGATGAAGTTTGATTGTATTTATCTCATACTTAGCTGTGTTAACAAGTATTTAAATTACAAGATTCCTGAAATAATTGTGGAGCATTTTTAAGCTGTAACACCGATTGCACAGTAGGATTGGACTGCCATTTTCTTTGAGTAAAGTTTTCTCCTGTTTTTGTTATCTTAGGAAGGTAAGATGATTGTAATTTATTTCATGTTTCTTTAAACAGGTAAGATGATTCCAACAAAAGATAGACTATTTTATTTGTTGTTTTGGCCTGAGGTCCAATCTGAAGTCCTACAATCGTGTTACATGATTTATTTCATTATTATCAGAAAGGTTAATTCTCTGAGATTTAAATTTTACAGATTATTGGAGGATATTTGGAAATATTAATAATTGCAGATAAGGGAGAAGATACACCAAGAGACAATGGGACTTTACTGCAACAATTAAAAGTTCTCTTATTTTAATTTGAACATTAATTACAGAAACTGGACTCATGAAGAACAGGATGTGTTACATCTCTAGATTTCGTTTCAAGATACTGGTCAGTTTTTTCTTTCCTCTCAGGGTCACATCTGATAGTGAGATTTAAGGACACTGGGACAAGGACTGCCCTTACTCTGGATCAGCATAAGCCATGGACACATGAACGATATGCGAGGCCCAGGGGACCACGACAACCAAGGAGCAGACTGACTGAACTCAAATAATAAGGGAGGTACATCAAAGAGTAATGAAAGGACAAGAGGACCAGCGAACTCTAGCTACTCGTCGAAAGAATGCAACACCAAGGAGCGACCAGCAGATGGATGACCGAGAGGACCAGATGTGATGAAAGCATCACAGGGGGGAATGGGATCCCTCTCCAAGTGAATTAGATAAGTCAAACACTATGTACTACAATAGGATTGGAATAATATGAATATTATTTTCTATGATTAGTTGATATTTGCTGATAAGAACACTAATTGTGGTTTTTCTGTCTTACTCATTTTGAGGGGATGGATTGTAAAGACCGGTGACCCCAGGCATAAGACTGCAAACCTTCAACTTCCGCCTGCAAAATACTAAAGGCGGGAACCACTGATCCTGTGTTCATGCCTTTAAAAGCCAAGGACAGAGCCCTGAAGTGAAAGAACTATATTTTTGATTTTTTCAACAGGAAAGAAGACAACACAATTATTGATTATTCTTGTATTCTGTAAATATAAACCTGATGATTGTAACATGCCATTGCTTTGCATTATAACCTGTATTACTGTTTTATTATTTCACATTGTGAACCATCCATAGCAGGCTGTTTAGAGGAGTACTGACTGACTGACTTCTGACTGACTTTTATTATTAATTATGATACTCAGTAATGGTTAGTTAATGGTTTCATTTAAAGGTTTGTATCCCCCAACTTCCATCCATATCAGGCTGTGTCCGTAACGTTAATATTTCGTTTTTTTCACTTAAACTTCACACACATGTAAGTGCACTTATTCGCTTAGTATTCACACCATCATGTAACATTACAAAATATTTCATCTGCAATGAACTACAGGGGGGAATGTAGTAGCAGTTTTATTGTCTTATATCAGAAATCAGAATCAGAATATATCCTACAACATGGACCTATACTTACTTAGCAACAAAACAGTACATCTTGAAGTTCAAGTATGAGTCTTAGCAATAATAAAGTCTCTAGTGCTGGCTGGCTTGCCAAACAAGGAAGCAGTTGTACTGCGTTATGCAGTCCTGTTTCTGACCTTATGCCTACTTAGCAACACAGAGATTGCAACATGTAAACAGGGAGTCTACAAGCTGGAAGTCACAAGTCTTTGCAAAACAGGGTCATTAAGGCCCACTCGCACGCAATCGGGTCACAGGCCAAGAACTTCCAGAAGGTTCTTCAGAGCGTCCAGTCGTGCGCGTGCATCCACACAGTGCGTTGTGGAGCCTATAAAAGGCCGCCCTCAATGGATTGAAGGTGGGGGAAAACTACAGATGTGAGGACATAGCGCTGAATGTATGAAGTGTTTAAGACAGCTGTATGAATTCGGTTTTGTAAATAAATGTTTCCCCCCTCCGGAGACAATGGAGTGAATCGTCAGCCTTCTTCCTATCATAAGAGAATTCTACCAATGTTGTCCTCCCCCAAATGAAACCTTACCCCTCCCCACAAATGGTTCTCTGGTCACATCCCCATCTTTCGGATCCCCAAGATTGATGCTTCCCTCATAAGACATCAACCACACATTTCCTAAATTAGGCTTTAAAGTGTGTTTAAACTATTCCATTTACACCGTATACTTAAATCTTATTTATTTTTTTTTTGAGTCTATTAAGAAGCCAATTATTTTTAGTCTTTAATACAGTTAATCTTATATGGCATGTGTAAAGGTATGTTGAACACTCTCATTTTGAACATATTTCTTAATTTTGAACAAGGTTGTGTTAATGATTTGGAAACTTAAGCTATTGAGGTAAGTATTTAAAGCACCAGGCCATAAAATGAGTATCTCTGGAGGCCGGGGCAATTTGAGCCTGGATGAAGATTTCTCCCTGGTTTTACAGAAGGTCAAAGTCTTCCAGAATAAACATCTGGGATGGTGTGAAACTGAATCGGGAAAGAGGCCCCCAGCATTCCACATGGAGTTCTTAATGAAAATATCTTGTGTTTTTATGACTTTAAGAATTCTAGATGCCAAGACAGGCTTTCAGCTTTTCTTGTTAAAACAAAACCGTAATTTTAGATGTTTTTGTGTAGAATTAGGTGGCTCTAGGCAGTGTCAAGATGGCTCCGTTTGGAGGAGCAAAAGCCAGCACTTATTTGAATAAATTAAATACAAAGAGGATAAAGCTTTCTACATAGAAGTAACAAATCAGATTTTGCTCTTGCAACTCTCCAAGGTATGTTTGTGCGTCTTTGCTTTTCTTTTCTTCTCTCCATTTATGTCAGGTAATTAAATGTATGTCTCTGTTGTTCTGCAGTTTTCTGGTGTAGGTTTGTGCATTGTTTTATTTCTAAGTTTATGCATTGTCTTATATTGGATTAAACTCCGTAATTCTGTGGCGTCTAACCGCCTTGCTGGTTATCATTGTGACCACCGCATGGCTTCGCCCAGTGGACCTGGAAAGGAAGAATGAAAAGTCAACCTTTTCCAAAGTTAACTATTTTAGAATATTTTCTTTCCTTTACAATTGGGGCCTCGTTCGGTTCTGGAGTCTCGATTGCGGCGCTGTTTGGTCCTGATTGATCCGTTTCGCCCGACTTTGGTGGTAGGACAGTATTTGATTATTTTATTTTTCAGTTGTCTGAAGCGTCGTTTGGTTGGACGGGGCTGATTTGCTGTGTCTTTGACAAATACAGAGGTCAGAAGCTGCAGAGGTAGATAGAATCCTCCTAAAAGAGTTGGTTGTTTAAGGATTTGAATAAATACACATTACAGGGAACTGTGGCTAGTTCAACAGAGCCTTTACGTTAACTCTGATTTAAGCTGTTTTATTATATTTCCTAACCCTGAGTTTATCCATGCCTGTGCCTCTAAAAGAATTTCGGATGGTTGTGTATTGGTTACTGCTTGTATCCGCCGGAGATTTTGACTCATCTCCAGTGGACTTATAATTATTTGGGTTAATTGGATCGAAGTTGTATCACCATGGAATAAGGACTAATAGTAGTTAATTGAATCGCAGTTGTATCACTCGCTGGAAAGAAAAGGACTGAGAGTCGCCGTAGTGTAGAAGTCTGCTGCCAGGATGTATTCTGACTCTGAAGCGAAGCTGCTAAAGAGCATAATGGACTGAGAATAATTAATTTAGCAGGTTGAATCACCTTAAAGGACTGATAGCAGATTTGAATCTGGAAGGACTGGAGAAGTTGAAATGAGAATAAAAGAAGGGATTTGTAAAAGTGAAATTGAAGAAAATTAAAAAGATCGTGCCATTCTTTTAGCGGCACCCTGACATTTTCTTTTTCTTTTCTGTCTTTTTCTTGACTGAACTACGACGTTGTCTGTGTTTCTGTGTTTTTGTACGTTTCTTTGTGTTTGGTGTGTGTGCTTCCCCTGCGGGTTGTTCTATGCCTGTCTGTGAATTGTCTGTTTTGGAGTTATTTTGTGTTTCAAGATTGTTCAGTGAGCCCCAAAGCTGTGGCAATGTAGCTTGCCCTGTCGTCTGTGTGAGTGTGTGTGTGAATGGTGAATGAATTTAGTGTAAATTCAAGTCTCCTAACCTTTTGGAATTTATATAAGTTTCATGCCATTCCATTTACCATTTATGAAATATTGTCAAATGTTTTTGCTGGTTGTTGTATTACTAACTTTCTGTTAAAATGTGCTTCTGTGGGACAGAGGTGTCTCCATTTTGGTTACAAGTTCTGTTTTACAGCAGGGGATTGATTGACCCCCATTTGCATTTTGGGAGTGCTTCAGTTCTGTTAGCACTGACATTTCCAGCTCCAGCTTTCAGGATTCTTGGATTTTTGATGTGGATTACTTTTAGAACTGTGTTTTTGTGTTGAAATAAGAAAAGTACAAAATAACAGATTTACAGATATTTTTACTTACTCAAAAGCGGAGGAGAAATGTGTGGCATCAGTTTCAGGCTGGGACACTTTGGAATGATCAATTGTTTTTTTTATAATATTGTAACATTGACAATCCACTTGACTTCTAGGTTTCCCTGACACAAGAGGGAACGCCCTCACTGAGTGGAACAAAGAGAACAAAACTAGAACATATGGATGTTTTTCAGTTTTTTGACGGTGTTTTCTACACTGTTAATGTAGACATGTTGAAACACTAACGAATGACTTTCTTTGTAGGGCTATCTTAGGTGTGCAGCCATTTTGCATATTACATGACCACATGAACGGTTTTTTTTTCCTACAGGTCTAAGTAGCCATTTAATAACAGTGGCTATCATGAAATACGGTTGTGTGTATAATATGGAGTTTTGAAAAAAGGTTCACTCAAAACTGAACAATATTGGAACTATTTTGGTCTTTATTATTTTTTCAACCATGTTGTTATAATAATTGGTGTTTTAAGACTTTCACAGGACATTTTGGTTTGAAATCTGGGGGTAACATCCTGCATCTTTCTTACAATGGGGTGTTGATGAGTCTGCTTGAGTGTGAATGAGAGAATGTGGAGGCAGATGGCCTTTGGATGGGTTTAGGATGCTCTATGTAAATATGACCTCACTATGAAGTGAGTAGGCTGTGTGGATATTTTTTCTTATTTTAAACCATTTAGGACAGTAAAGTTACTTTATTTCATAAATATATTTTTTATTACTGCTGTAATGACAATTTTAAGGTAAAAGACCATTGTTTACCATTTAAAGATCTATTGCATATTTTGCTGTCAACATCTGTTAAAGCTGAATCATCTGCTTTTGCAGTGAAATTAATATGAAACGTAGAATTCAGCCTTGGCTTAAAGTAGATAGATGTAGTTATTAGAAACTGTGTTATCCACTTTGACTACCAACACCAACACACTAACCTAAATTCTAACTAAATAAACTTGGTTTATATATTTTATGGGTAACTGATTGACATGTTGAAATTTTATAATGGGGAAAGTTCTTCCATTTTTGTTTTCCACCTCTAAATTGTTTTTGGAAAGTCAAGAAAACACAGGGGATGTTATAAAAAAAGATAAGATATTACAGATGGAACTAGAAATTGACATAATCTCAGTCTAGTTTTTGAATACTAGATGGAAGATTTGGAGAAATGGTGGAACATCTATAATATTTTTGTTTTCAGCTAATTATTATATAACAGTGACATAGATTCCAAATTGTTTTCAAAATGATAATTTTATTATATCAACAGGGGAGAAGGGAGAAGTAGACCCTAATTCCTGGTAAATTTTTGGGATATGGTTAATGGTAAATTAGTTAATCAAATAATTTTACTTTTTCGGTCTGCCAACAATAGTGAATTATGGATTTTTTTCGTAGAGTCATATGGCCTTCCTGCTTGGCTAAAAATATGGTGTATGTGATAGAAGCTTCTACTAAATTAGATTTGACTCATCTTAAAATTGAACGTGTTTCCTAAAATAACATTTATGCCATGTCTGCTTCTATTTAAAATTAAAGATAGATTCTTTAACTATATGTTAATTTTGAGGAAAATTTTGGTTAAAACTGCTATGAATTTCAAATAAAATGTAAATAATTTCTGAAATTTTAAAATAGGACTTTGTCTTGAAGCGTGGGACAAATTTTGATAGTATGGATGTTTTGTATTTAGTATAAATCAATTATGCATCTATAATTATTTAGATTCATAAGTAAAATTCCATCTACAACTTTTATAAGCATCAGTACCAGGTGACATTCTAGAGTTTGTTCTAATTCTTTTTAAATATTTTGTAGTGGGTTGTGGATTTTAGAATTCCAGAAGGTTGATATGCCTTCGGTACAAGCAGAGGAAAATGTGTCATCGAGGTATTGATCGCTACTGATTTTGAACAGTAAGTGTCATTATTTTCTTACCGCGGCACATCTGATGATGTACATTTCTATGTTTTTTAATTTGAATGCATTTTGGGGCAGTTGGGTCGCTTGTGCTATAACAAACAACAACAAATCTAGAGCCACACGGGAGGATGCATCACAAGATAAAAATTTTATTTTATAATAGTGAAAGTAAAAAATTTGGCAAATATAAGTTTTGCTTTTAATTACTTTGTATTATTTTTTTCTGGCAGTTCTCCTTCCTTCTGACTTGATGGCAATCTTGGGGAAGGGTCTTTTAAGCTCAGAGATCATGGGACGATGTATTTGAAGGGGATGCTTCTTGATTACGCAGATCAGGCGCTGTTGTTGCTGAACAAAGACATGATGATGCTGAACTGTGCCCATCTTCTGCTGGACTGCTGTATGAAAGCCAAAAGCTGTTGAACGACACAAGGTCAGTGAAGGCGGGAACTGTTCTCCTGCTGTCACGTTAGGGCAAAGTGTTGCTCACAGGACCTGGCAACAGATGTCTCCTTTGACTGTTGCTTTTCATACCTGGCTGAAAACAAAAGGGACTCTGTATGTTATCTGTGGGAGTCTTCTCTACCGCTGGGGAATCAGCAGTGAGTCGGGACCCACAAAGATCATAGCCTTTTGTACAAACCGGACGGGGGTTTCAGTGGATGACTGGTCTGCTGGTTTCTACGTCCCGCTCTGTCGAGCCACCTAAAGGCTGACCAAAGTTCATCAAAGCGGGACTGTATCCAGATGTTTCTGCACTGCAGGAATGACTGCTATTCTGCACACCCTTCTGATTCAGCAAGATAAAAAGAATGGGGCATGGCAAGTCGCTCAGCAGTGGTCTGTTGTGTGTTCTCATGTTTTGATCCTGGATTCTCACCTCTGATCATGTGACCTGGCCAAGCCTCAAAGCTCACTCCTGTTCCCCTTCAGTCTGCAGGTTGGAGCTAAATGGTGCCAACAAAACTTGGTAGTGGTGAATAAGTTTTTTTTTTTTTTTTTTTTGTAGTGTGTGATGCCATTCCAATTTCTAGCCTTTACTTTGGGTATGGCACTGATGGCCCTGCTGTCTTCACATCCTGAAGCCCTGCAGTGTAATTCTAAGTGGTAAGGACACCCCATCGCCTGGGGTCCAGAGGTTTTACAATGCAATTTTGGGGGTTAGTGTGCACCAAACGACAGCATTCACCTCGGACACTGCCTTCCTCCATGATTCACTCTGTTTGTCGCACAAAATGCAAAAGTGTGTTTTTTTCCCCTTCCTGCCTGAAAAGAATGGGCAGGGACTAACTATTGCAATTACATATTTTTTCTTAACCATAGCTGAATTGCATTTGTGTTACGCTTCATCTATTAAGGAAGATGATCTAAATTTTATTTACATAGTACAGAGGCTACCATTCAGTAAAACAAAATTTAAATTTAAATGGAATTTAAAATTAAGGTATTAAAGTGGATTGATAGGTGTCTATAGAGCTTACTGCTTAATGACACCAAGTTCTGTGTTGATTTCATAAATTTAATCCATCATTAAATTCTTTGATTGAGGTGTGTAGATTGTAACAGTATCTGGGACACCATGTTTGAATTGCATCCAACTGTGTTACATGAGGCCAAAGTTAGTGGTGTTAGGCGGATTTCATCTCAATGAGTTGTATAGGATTTTTTATTTGTATTCTATGACAGAACATTTGTTCTGTTATAGAAACAGGGGACATGAATGGAATTGATCTGATAAGCAAATTTTTGTTTGGATCTCTCTTTTACTTTTCGGGAAAAAAAGAGGTTATTGAAGTTAAATCAAAAAATACATTAAATGTTTTTACGTGTGTATTAGCAGCATTAAAGATGAGCTAACTATTTGGATATGAAATAAGTAAAATTTAGAAAATTGAATATACTAAAACAAAATATTGCCTATCAAAAATAATTTACATAAAATAGTGTTTCTTAAACTAAGGAAGGTGATCGTTTATTGTTGCATCTCTATTCATATGTTTTAAAATAAGTTGTTTAACTAAGACATCCAGGAAGGTCTAAACTAAATTTTACAGTATTTAATAAATGTATTTGTCGAATCTCTCTCCCAAAACTAGAAAAGGCATTGATAATTGATAAAAAATATAAAAGGGTAATACATTATTCAATTCACTAAATATTTTATAAATAGGTTTTCAAAAAGAATAAATGGATCAAAGGTAAAAAAATGGTTGAAATTTTTGGGACTTAAAATATGATTGGAATAAAAACGGGTCATTTTTGATATTTAGTGACAAGGTTAACTATACTCATGTAAACAGGCTGATCATTCTTTAAAGGTTTTAAAAATAGAAAATAAGGATGTTTGAAATTAAATTGGTCTAAACTGGAGATTTACAAATTAACAATTATGGAACTGCTTCTAAAATACAGTTAAGTTTTGGGTTCAACATGATAGGAAACATTTATTTCACCATGTAGGCCTTATATAAAAGAGGGTCAGTCAAAGGATTGATAAAAATACAGCTCTAAAGGAGCAGATTTATAATACAAAAGGAAGACAGCAAAGCTGTCATAAAGTGTCCGGATCAATCATTAACAATCAACAGGGTTCTCTCCATATGAGCTCAGAAAAGGGCGGATGTTTCAGGACCTGCTACCCATTATTCCAGGGATGGAAAGGTAAGCTTGCACATTTATCTCATAAAAGATTTCTTCAATGAGTTACAGGTCCTGGCAGCGGAATTTACAAAATACCAGACGACACAGGAACGTCAGGCTCGGGATCAGTTAGGGGAATCGACTGGAGTGCGCCTGAAGGTCATCAAAAGAAAATGGGAAAAGGAGAGACACATGGTTCCATTGGAGTCGGGGTGCACAGCAGCTGAGGAGCCACGGTAAGACGCTGCAGGGCATACAGGCAAATCTACAGTCTCAACCTGCGGTCGAGGAGTGTCTGCGGGCACATAGCAGCGCGGAGGGAGGATCTGCGGTTCCGGGCAGAAGTGTGGCAGGGATTCCTGCCAAAACCACCTCATTTTCCTGAATTACAAGGCTTAAAAGGCCGGGACAGGCACAATAATCCTGTTCGTGTCCTTCCATTGAAAAAGGAAATTGCAACCTCTCCTTAAACTCACTGTTATATTGGCACAAGACTCCAATTTTCAGTGAGCAACGGACACTCCAGGTGGAAACCTGAGGGTTTACAACCGAGGAGGAACATTGAAGGATCAGGCTACAAGATCATCATTTATCTTCTCTTTATTAAAGTGTTTTCGTTTTTTTGCGAACTCTTCAAAGAACATTAAGTTTCTTTTTCGCGTACGTATTTTGGATCATTTTCTGTGAGAAGAATTCATATTCATTTTTGGAGGACTATTGAAGGAGCAGAGAGCCGAGAAGGAGGACTGTTAAAGAAAAATGATTATTTTTAGTCTTTAATACAGTTAATCTTATGGCGTATTAGCCAAAGGTATGTTGAACACTCTCATTTTGAACATATTTCTTAATTTTGAACAAGGTTGTGTTAATGATTTAAAACTAAGCTATTGAGGGGTAAGTATTTAAAGCACCAGGCCATAAAA
>JAGKQL010000907.1:0-12885 GCA_018398635.1 Cyprinodon brontotheroides
ACCCAATAACTGTGAACAACAAAAACACCTATATATATACACACACATATATATATATATGGTGTTGTCAATCGATTAAATTTTTTTTAATCAAGCTATTAATCGCGACAATGCCTGAGTTAACTACAATTAATTCCATATTTTTAATCAAGACATTTTTTCCTGATTGAAAATCCTTTAAAATACCTTTATGACATACAAAAAAATACATACAGGTTAGGTTTGTGCCAATGTTCTTTTAAAATGAAAAACAGGTAACAGATATTGATTTATGCCATAGAAACATGGTGGCAAGAAGATGGGAGGCATGTAGCAAAAAATAACAAATATGTAGGCAAAAAAGGCCCAAAAAAAACAGTATTGATGTAAAAGACAGTCTTTACAGTTAATACAGTATTTTGAACAAAGACAAGCATGTTAACTCTACTGCTATAAAATGTAGTAGAATTAAAATTAGATGTTAATTAACCAAGATAATAATGAACAATTTTCAATCAATACATCAAAATCAATAGTAGACCTACATCACTAGATGGAGGTAGTCTATGCTCTAAAAAGTTACTTTTCAGCCTCTTAACAAAATGAGAGATCACACACACAAGCACCCACGCACCCACACACACACATTCGTGGCGCATACCGACCTGTGCCGCATACAGAGTGCCGTAGTGTCAGAGCAGACTCCATTTCACCCTCAGTAATCTGTTTTCAGCCGCATTTCCAGGTTGTTACTAGTTACCAGACACTCAACTTGTTTGTTGGTGGTGGGGCTTTAAAGAAAAGGGTACTAGCTGCCAAATTCCAGTATATGGTGCTCGTTTTTCCCTTTTGAGAGAGTCTCTGCTCTGGAAGCATATGAGAGAAATGCATACACTGGGGAAAATAGCCCAGCCTCCTGCGCCAGGCAGCGGGATGTACTTGGAAAGGGTATTGTACCATAAAACCACCTGGCATTAATCTCACGTTAAAAAATTATGCGCCGTTAAAATGGCCTCGCGTTTTTGACAGCACTAGTTTAAAACTAGTGTTGCACCGATACTGATACCAGTATCGGGCAGGGCCCCGATCCTGCACAAAAATGGTGGTGTCTCGGGTCAGAAGGAGTATACCAACAAATAGGGCATCGATACCATTTAGAGCCAAAAGTTTCTTCAACTATTGTCACCCATTCAAGGTGGGCAATAAAAGTTCTACTGGATTCATTTTGTATTGTTTTCCTGCTTCACAAAGGTAGGCAGCAGCTTGACAAGTCCATGGTGGCAATTATTTAACATTCAACTACCGTAGTATGCAGTTCTTCATATATACACACACACACACACACACACACTTCAATTTCAGACAGATGGTATCGCTATCAGCCGATACTGCACAGCCAGGTATCGGGTATCGAGGCCAAAAAAATAGCATCAGCGCAACACTAGTAAAAACTCGGATAAAGCACCAGAACCGGGCAGTTTGTTTGAGATGAATAAAGCCAACTGGGAGGATTCCTGTTCTGACTGAATGAACTCCTGCTGCTGTGAAAGAAGGAACACATCAGTATTAACGTCATGAAACGGGGACAGATGGGCCCAGTATTCAAGGAGATGTTTTCAGTAGGAAGTTTCACAGAAAAATTTTTATTATATAATTAAACAAAAACTAAAGTGGAGCTGGCGGCTCACAGGCACTGCAGGATGGAGAGCGGGGAACCGCCCAATCACAAACACTCTGCAGGAGAAACACAGGTAAGTGAGAGATGAATGTCTGAAAGAAGATTATCTGAGTTGGCCACTTACCTGGTTAAACAGTCAAGAGTCCAAGAATGTTCCCAAGTACTGCAGTCCCAGAGGACATGCTGGGAAGCTGATCCTGGTCAGGGACCCAGAACAGACAGGAACACAGGATCAAGATCAGGCTTGAACAGGGAAGCAGGTGGCAGGATCCAGACTTCCAGGCATCCACAGGCTCCCAGGCAGGGTCTGAGTCTGACAGGGTCCGAAAGCATGACCAGGTGGTCACACACAGGAGCAGACAGGATCAGGTGCAGATGAGCAGGCTCAGTGGAAGAGGGTAGCGGAGAAGGGACGTAGGAACCAGAACTTGATGCAGGACTTTAAACTGGTCTCCTCCCGGAGCCAGGCTTACTGAGATAAAAACTGAACCTCCCCACATATAGTAGAGCCAAAACCCTCAGAGGACTCCGCGGGGGAGGAAACACTTGATGATCAGGAGACAGAGACAAACATTAAAACCTCTCTTTCCACTGGCAGCTAGGATCCAGGACATGAACCAAGGAATAAAACCAACAGACAGGCTAACAGAAAGACAAATAATGACCTGGGCCCTGAATGCTCAGGCCGAACTGAATATAAACCAGAGGAAACAGGTGAGAGGAATAAATTATAATTGAGGCAGGAGGAAAATGACAGGTGAAAGGAATGACTAATTAAGGGAGAGCAAACAGGCCAGATCATGACAATTAAAACTCCAAAATAAAATAAAATAAAAAAATCAAATGCTTTTGTAGCTTTGGCTCAGGGTTTTGTCTTTTCTGCAGATGATTACTGTTGTTTTTTTTAGTTAATTCAAGAATCCGTGTAAACAAGTCTGATTCTCCCAGGAAAAACTTGCTGAACTAGCTGAAAGTTTGATTTTCTATTATTTTTAACGATGTCCTAAAAACTTGCTAAATTGTCTAAATTAACAATTGTATGAGCCACTACCAGGCCTCCAAGGATCCAGGATGAACTGAGGAAGGACTGGAGAAAAGGGGGTAAAAACAGGATTGATTAGAAATACTAGAGAAAAAGGCACATACACCGCAGGAAATAAACAGAACACGCTGAAAACCACAGATAGATTTCATAAAATGTACAAGCTGCACAATCCTTCTCCTGCTCCATGCTCCTCAGGGTGACCAGGATCCTGAAACGCACCCGGGCACCAGTGAGCAAAGTATTTCTTAAAGTAGTTCTTAAAAAGGTGGGTACCAGAAGGTAAACTGCTCTATCAATGTCATTCCACATATCTGGTCTCTTATCTCCACCCTAAAGCTGGTGCACTTCACCTTTCATTTATTTCCTCTCAGTGAGTTTTTATTTTCTGTATTATATTGAGATGGAGAGGAAACTGGAATAAGATGACAAACTCTAAAATTTATTCTATGAACTTCAGTCCACAGTAAATGTTGCAGTGTTAAAGTAACACTCAGGAGTACACAATTAGTTTGAGACCAAATGTACTCTGAAAGTGTTACTTTAAAACTGCAACAGTGTGTATACATAATACAAGCATTGTGTAAACGGCAGCTTCAGGAACTTCAGCCTGTAAAAGAGAGTCTGAGGGGCATTAAATTAGATCATATTATGACACATAAGACCTTCTTCTGTAGAGTCTGCTATTTTTTTAGATAGCAAGGATGCCTGTTACACCAAATAACATTGCAATAATTCAGAAACAGTGCAAGTACACTAGTAAAGAATTAAATTAGCTTCTAGAGGAAATCAGCGTCTCAACTGGAGAAACAAAAACATATTTAGACAACTTATGAGTTAGATATTCAATGTGTTTACATTTTGTCAGCACCTATTTGAGAGAAATTATATAAAATTACTTTTATTTACATTGAAAGATTGTTTTTATACATTTAAACCAATTATCGACCTCTCCTAATTCCCTATATACCTGATTCTAAAGGCTGTTGAGCTTATTAGGGGATTTAAAAAGCTGCAAAAATAATCGTTTGAAGAATATTGGTAGAGTTTTTAAAATCGTTTATATATATATATGAGAAAAAAGGGGTCCTGAGTTGGATCCCTGAGGGACTCCACATCTAATACTTCTACTGCAAGAATTGTAGCTGTTTATTTGCACATACTGCTCTGTGTAACAGGCAGCTTCTAAACCAATCAGATGTATTTCCTCTGGCACCACAGTGTTGTAACGTGCCCAGTAAAATGTGAAGGTCTATGAATCCAGGAAGACAGCGGTTGGACATGATCAGAGGATGAGAATCAGATGCAATAAATGATCTCCAGCAGATCACTTCATATCTGATTTTAGGTGAGGAGGCTGAGATTTTCTCCTGCTGTGGCTGCATGAACTTTGTAAGAGCTGTTTTTTTCCTAAATATAAGGATTCGACAGGTTTACCTCTGCTTCACCTCAGCCTCGCTGTGATCTAGCAGAGATAACCTCAGGGGAATCCCGAAGGCATGTGATGAAGAATAAACAAACAAACAAACAAACAAAAAAAAAAACAGAACATCACCATCTTCTCTGTGTCAAACTGTTGAGCTGAATCTGCAGCCAAATGGGCTGAAATAAAGACAAAAACTCACCTGTAATTTACAGGAATAAAACTCCCTGCTCCAGTCAGAAACAGTATGTTTTTGTTTGGGTTCCTATTATTCCTCTTTATTGTTTAAAAAAAAAATAGAGATAGAGAAAAAAAAAATACAGATAGAGGGGGTTAACATAGAAAGAGTACATGAAAATAAATTCCTTGGAGTGATCATAGATGACAAGATTTGCTGGAAGCCTCATATAAAACACATCAAAACCAAACTGTCCAGAAGTATTTCAGTCCTAGCAAGAGCTAAGTACATTCTGGATTCCAAAGCACTTCACATCCTATACTGCTCACTACTGTTACCTTATTTGAATAACTGTGTAGAGGTTTGGGGAAACACTTATCAACACTCACTACAGCCACCAGTCATAATGCAAAAAAGAGCAATAAGAATCATTCACAAAGCCGGACTTCGGGATCATACAAACGCATTATTTCTAAAATCTAAATTGCTAAAATACCAGCATTTAATAGAATACCAAATTGCAGTATTCATGTTCAAAGTAAAGACATAACCTATTGCCTGGGAATATACCAAAAGATGTTCACTGAAAGGGAGGGAGGGTATGATTTAAGGGGAAGGGGAAATTTAAGACTAATAGATGTAGAACAACAAAGAAAATGATTCTGTTTATCAGTTAAATGAGTTAAATTGTGGAACACAAATGAGAACCTAAAGCAATGCCCAAACATATTCCTTTTCAAAAAAATGTACAAAGAAATTATTTTCAAAAGGTATATAGAAGCATTGTAGAAGGTTTTGTTTGTGTTTTTTGTTTTGTTTATTTGTATGTATGTATGAAGTTATATGTGTATACATATTTATGTATGTATATGTGCAGGTAGGTGTGTATTTATATGGATATATATATAGCAAACATAATTATAAATATTGTAAATTAAATAAATAAAAGAATTTAAGGGGTACACATAAATTTTAGAGCACATAAGTTTTACTTCTTCCTACTCCTTTTCGCACATGTACAGAGGTATATTAACTCAGGAAAGAAGGGTACCTTGTTTGTTTTTCTCTCCAATGTTTTAAACATTGTTTTTATTGTTTTTTTGTTTTTCCCTTGCATGTTCAAAAATAATAATAAAAAAATAACAGGTTCAAATATTTCAGATAAAACAGTTAAAATGCAGCTGATACAAAATTAAGACTTTAGTTTGTACATTTTTAATTTCTACTTTTAAATCGTTTATCCAATTATTTATGTTGTGCTCCTTGATGGCAAATTATTTTGCATGAATTTGTAGGTTTGTGTCTCTCACTGGTGCAGAGAGGAACATCTGGAGATGGTGAACCTGCAGGGAGAAGGTAAGACAGAAGCTGATTTAACTAAAATACAAACTTTAAAACCTGAAGGCGGATTGAGGGGTTGAGCTGTGATTCAGAACCAGGCAGGGCTTCAAGAGACCTCAATTCCAACATGGAGCCAAAAGGAGGAAAGAAAAGTATATATGCTGGTTCATTAACAAAAGGGAAAAACAAAGAGATGTCATGAATGAAGCAGCTGTGAGGCCAGACCCAACAGGACCAAAGTAAATCAGGCCAATTCTGAAGAAATTTAAATAGGGTGGACTGTTCAATTATCCTTCTGGGCTGTTTCCGCTTCAGCTTTGAGCTAATTTCTTTATTGTTTTAGATGCAGTTTCTGTTATTTAATATCTTTGTCTAAGCGCTGAACATTTGACTCCTTCCTCTTGTTGCTACTCCTCCAGCCTCTGACATTAGGGGTCTGCTTGTTGCCTTCTATGTGCAACGTATTGATAGTTAAGAACCTACTGTAACTTTTTCTTTAGGAAGATTTATCTATAACCACTGCTGATAATATTTCCCAATTTGTTTTTAATCATGTGTCACACACCTTTGTCTTTAGAGGTAACTGAACAGAGCTGCAGAGGATCATTTTTTAAATGTAATTAACCTCTCTTTCTTTTTTCTTCTCAGCTGTGATGTTTTCAGTGAAGCTGGTTTGCTGATGGAGTAACAGCAAACCAAAAATGTCTCAGTCTTCAGCACATAAACTGTTTATGTTATGGAAGAAGAGTTATTTTTTCCACTTAAAAACAGATTACCGGTAACGTTTTTATTAAATGTCAGACCTTACCTACAAAAAAAAAAGAAAAAAGTGTATTTGCACATTTAAACCACCAGATAGCAGCAGTCTGATGTGAATTGGCTGCAGGTAGAGCTCTGATGATCTGAGTTAGCAGCTAGGAAGACTGAACAGGTTAATGAGGGTACCTAAGCTGTCTGCCTGGGGTGTGACCCATTGATTTACAGCAGCTGTTGGCGGTGAGGATGACGCATTCTGCAGGGATGTAGGGAATCCTGGCTGAAGAGCAGCAGTAGGAATTCAGAGGAGTAGATGAAGTTCTTATCCTGTCTGACGCTCTACAGCTTTTCTCTTCAGCACCAGGATTAGACAGTTTTTAATAAACTTTTACACTAAAGATCCCTTTTCTGATTCTGCTGGAGCAAGTAATACATGGTTTATTTAACATAAGATCTCTCCCTTCAAAAGGTTTGTTACTTAATGACTTGATCTGTGATAATCAAATTGATTTATGTCATCTTACAGAAACTTGGCTGCAAAAAGGATTATGCTGAAATGAAGCAAATGCCTCGAGCTAATCAACGTTTTATATGCCCAGAAATTCTGGGTGAGCAGGAGGAATAGCAACACTCTTTCACTGTGACTCATTAATTGTTTCAAAGCCAGTTAATAGTTACAATTCTTTTATATACTATCAGGAAGTCAACAAACTGTAGCTAAACAAAAATGCTGCAGCCCGAGTTCTGATGTAAAATTAAAAAGAGATCCTACCTCTCCTATCCTGGCTTCTCTTCATTGGCTTCCTGTTAAAACCAGAATAGAATTTAAAATCCTCCTTCTCACATATAAAGCCTTAAATGGCCAAGTAAGCTCCATCTGATATCAGAGATCTGATTGTTGCTTATGTTCCTAACAGCAGAGGCGTAGCCAAGAAACTTTTTATTGGGTGGCCAGGCAATAACCGATGCACAGTAAGGGGCCGAAAGTAGATAAGCACCAGAACCTCAGGGTCATTCTACACTGTTCCAACAGGAAAATTAAAATCAAAACATTAATCAACGTTTAAAGACAAACTATACTTTCCTACAGCCTTTACTAGTAAATAGACACATACATTTAAACATCCGTAATTTCTAGATGAAAGCTATAGTGGATAAAACTCAGTTTTGAGTTCTGGGGTGTAAATCAATCATCATTGTCATTACTTACTTACTTGTATCAATAAACATTCTGCATAAAATATATATTTACAAGCATTAATATCTACATAAATTGATTATTTGATAAGTTTTTTAGATTATTTATATTATTGATTTCACTGAAGACTCATAGATGACTTGCAGATACACACAATTTTCTCTTTACCCCATGTAAGACAAAATCTAGTTCTAAGAAGAGCATTCATTCTGTCCTTATCATCTTTGATTTTAGTATATTCATGTGTATAATTAACCACAAAAAATTTAATGTTCTCCAGTTGAAAGTATTAGTGTTGCCACCATCTGTGTTAGAGGGAATAAAATGGTAAGGGTGGCCACAGGGGTGGCCATTGATGGTCACCCCTGGCCCCCAATCTAGCTCCACCCCTGCCTAACAGAGCACTTCGCTCTCAATCTGCAGGTTTACTAGTGCTTCCTAGAACTTTTAGTTATCAGGCTCCTCTCCACTGGAACAATATACCAGTTTTAGTCTGTGAGGCAGACATCCTGTCTAGTTTTTAGGCAAGGCTTAAAGCAGACTTTATTGCATCTCTGTTCTCCCATTCCACACTACTTTCTAGTCATTAATCTCTAACTTTGTGTTCTCTCTGCTTTTCTCATCAAAGAAGCTTCATCTGGGCTGATCCTGTTTGGCTGTGACACCATCCTGGAGAAAAATATCAGCTGGGTTGCTGTCATTAACACCTTTGATTATAGATGATAGTCTTCGGCCAGTTTTTTCAGTGTTTGGCCCTGTTTCTGGGGCCAAACACTCTCTGTTATGGGCTCATCTTTTAATTTGACTAACTGGATGTGCTCTCTTTTATCCCTTTGACATAAAAACCGTCTCAGAGCTCATCTGTTTCTCTGTTTGTTTCCTTGATATAGCCATCCATGGAGCTAGTTTGCCACCACATTTTCTAAAGTAGAAAATACACATGGCTTTGACGGAAGGCAGATCAAACTCAGTCTAGTAAGTATTTTTCCAGTTAAAATGGAGCTTTTATTCTCCATGGTTGCTGCAAGCCTGCTTAGTGTGAGGGATTACTGTAGAGTTAACATTAAAATGCAAGCATATTCAATTCAATTCAATTCAGTTTATTTATATAGCGCCAAATTCACAACACATGTCATCTCAAGGCACTTTACAGTTCAACCAGATCATACAGTCAAATTGATACAAAGTTTTCTATCTAAGGAAAACCAGTTGATTGCATCGACTCATTGACTCAAATACAATCCCCCACACTAAGCATGCTTGTAGCGACAGTGGAGAGGAAAAACTCCCTTTTAACAGGAAGAAACCTATATATACTGTCTCCACATGTGCATCTAGGTGGAACACATACTGCAAAGTCAATGACTTGATAGAATCTGCTGGTTTCCTTAGATTTTACCGAACTGAAAGGATAATCTCATTGAATTTTCTCTGTTCGGTGCCTTGAAATGACATGTGTTGTTGATAGGTGCTACATAAATAAACTGAATTGGATTCAGACTTGAACCTCCAAAAGCATTTAAAGACAATTACAAGGTCGGCTTTCTATCACCTAAAGAACATTTCCAGGATTAAAGGACTAATGTCTCAGCATGATCTGGAAAAACTAATCCATGCGTTTATTTTAGTCGAATTGATTACTGCAACGGTGTTTTCACAGGTCTAGCTAAAAAGTGGATCAGACAGCTGCAGCTGATCCAGAACGCTGCTGCCCGTGTCCTCACTAAGGCTAAGAAAGTAGAGCACATCACCCAGGTTCTAAAGTCCTTCCACTGGCTCCCTGTATCTCAGAGAATAGACTTTAAAATACTTCTGTTAGTCTATAAATCTCTGAATGGCTTAGCACCTAAATACATCACAGACTTGCTATCAGTGTATCAACCCTCCAGACCACTCAGGTCTTCTGGCTCCAGCCTGCTCTGCAGACCTAGAACCAGAACTAAACATGGAGAAGCAGCATTTAGTTCCTATGCTCCACTTATCTGGAACAAACTTCCAGAAAACTGTAAAGCCTGAGTTTTTTTTAAATCAAGACTAAAAACCCATTTGTTTAGGATTTTCGACCGTTCTAGTTAAACAGTTCAATTCTAAAACATCATTAGTTCATTTTTGTTTTTTTATTTTCTTTTAGTCCAACTGCTTTTAATGTTCTTTCTTGTTTCTGCATCTTCTTTATTATTTATTTATTTTTTTTTCTTCTACTTGCTCTGATTGTGTTTTATTTTCCTATATTTTAATCATGTAAAGCTCTTTGCATTGTCTTTGTACTTAATTGTGCTATATAAATAAATTTGTCTTGCCTCGCCTTGAATTGATTGAATGAAATTGAGGATGGGTAAAGGAGGAAAAGTCTGAAGAAGGACCAGGAAGCCTGTAGAGCTTGGCTGCTGCCACAGTTGAGCCATTTGGTCCAGTGAGTGAGCATCTAAAGATTGCAGCTAAACGACTGGAGATTGAGACCTTTGCTGTGAAAAATCACACAGAACACAATATCAGTTCAGCTGTTCCTGTCTTAGAGTTTATCATATAAATAGAGCTTAAATGATCGAGCTTAACTATTAGATTTATTCGTGATTAATCTCTGAGTTGGATGGTTTTTAATGGGATTTCCTTTCTCTTTTATTGCTGCTTAATGCTTAATGCTTTTTTAAAACCTTGTGTGTTTTTTTGTTTCTTGTCTTTTATTTTTCCAGCCAGCTCCATCTCTGTTTTGAACCTGTGGAAGACCTACAGCCGGAATCAAATCCAGATTAGCTTTGATCCCTTTAATAAATCCCTCTTTCTTCCTCTGCAACAAAAGGACCCAACCACGGATGATCAGATCCACCGCACCCTGTGGGGAAACCGGGTTTCTATTTCAGTCCCAGCCTGACAGTTAGTCAACACTCCTCATTCACCGGGATAAAAAAAACAAAAGGCTGAGCGACACAAACAAACAAAAAATGAGCTTTAGAAGGTATGAAAAACAGAGAGGGTGTTAGTATGAAGGACTGAAGACAGGCATGTGATGATGATGAAAATGAGGAAGAGGAGGCATAAAAAGAATACATTGTGAAATCCTGAGTGTTTAACATCGAGCATACAGACACAAAAAGAAAAGATAGAATAAAATACAAGATTGAATTATTAATAAAGCAAAAATCTAATTAAGATCTGACTTTAAATTCAGACGGTGACCTTTAATAAGCAATAGAATAATATAGATTAACTTGACTGAAAGTGTCTGCTGCTCTCAGTTATATTAATATTGGAATAAACGCTAAGAATGGGTTTTTATATAGGCTAGAGTCATTTTAAATATTTAGCTCCATGCATGTTTTGAAGCTAAATTTAAGAAAGGATCATTATTCCAACTCAAACATAAATAACCAGAACATTGGCAGTCATCTGTATTTAAATGGAGTAATTCATAAAATGAGACTTCCAGTTATTTATTGTTTGCACAGAAATGAGTTTAATTTGACCTGAATATTTAGGGCTTGTATAGATTCAGAGGGAACATCTAAACCAATCCGGGTTGAGGGTTTCTCCATCTGTGTTTCCAGCTTCTGTCTTGTTGAAGCTAAGTTTGGATTGTGGGGTTAAGCCTTCAGTTTGAAGACGTTCCCTCTGAACAAACACTGTTGAGCAACTAGCAAACCTGAGCGATCATCCAGGAGAGGCGTCATGGAAAACCAGGATTGTGTTTGGAAACATTGTTTCTTTTTTGTGTGAAACCATCATAGCAAACATTTGATCACAAACAACATTGTTTTTGTTTTTTTGTTGCTGTGTGGTTTTAACTGTAATCAGAACGTCTGCAGGTATCAGAACAGGTAATATCCAGGAAACAGAAGGGATCATGACCGTAACCCGAGGTTTCAGTTAACGCTGAGTTGTTTTTAACCTGAAATCCAACAGGTTTCTTATTCAAATGTCTGTTCTTTGTTTATTTTATTTGCAGCTGTTAGTGAATTTCAAGGTGAACGCATCTTTATCAGCCTCCTCTAGAAAAATATAAATTTTAGAATGAGATTTTAACTGCACACACTGTGAGTGAATAAATAAAACATTTAACTTATGTAAAAAAAATCTGCAATTTATAAAAAATGCATCTTTCACTAAAACTCTTCATTAAAAAGTTGATAAATCAAAGTGCTGTACATGAAAAAAACATATACAAGAAAAGAAAAATGCTGTGGCATAAAGGTAACTAAATGATTAATAAACATAAATAAAGAGAATTAAAATGAAGAATTAAAAAGATACAATGTTTATAAGAAAAAGTTAAGTGTGGTGCCTTCAAATTTGAAGCCTCATGTTGCCACAAATAGGCCAATTTCCGCTGATAAATTTATTTTATTTGGCAGGTTAAACCCTCCTAAAGGTTAAAGAACAGCAGTTGATTTAATTCATAATTTATAGCAATAATGTTTGGATAGCACATTCTAAAAAAATATATTTTTAATCTTGATTTAAAGTAACTCAGAGTTTCAGTACTTTTATGGATTTCTGGGAGTTTGTTCCAGATTAGTGCAGCATGAGAACTAAAAGCTGGTTCTCCATGTTTGTCTCTGGTTCCGGGTACCCGGAGTAGAATTAGCACTATCTCACCTTTTCCCATTGTGGGACAAAAAAGGGATTTTCTATGGTAAGATGGTGCCATGTTTAGTGTCCTCTGGGGTGACGTTGGGACATTTTGAATTGAAAAAGCTTCCTGGATGGGAAGCAAAACGTCTTCAAAGTCTTCAAATTTATTCCAGCGGATTGTTTTTTTTTTTACTTTTTTGGAATGACTATGGGGTAACACTTTACAATAAGGTACACAACAATTGATTAAATACTCCAGAGCTCCTGGGGAACTAACCAGGAACCAATGGGTAGTTAAGCAGTTCTTATTGGGCAACTGCCAGACCAGCCTTATTATTGGCCCTACTTACCTGGGGAAAACAGAGTAACCAAGCAGAGAACTAATGGGTAGTTTCACTTTACGTAAGGGTAGACAAAGAAATAAGTTTATGGTCAGGTACTAACCGGATAATTAATAGTTCCTTAGGAACTTCTTGATGTGATGCTTGACTCACAGAGTACATAAAGCCTCACAGAGGCAATAATTTGGTATTAGTATAAGAAAAAAAGTGGGCGGGCTCCTCCTGCCAACTTGTATGTATCATCATAAAGGTCATAAAAACAAAAGGTTTAAAGGTTGATAAAGAATGAATTATCTGTGTGTGTTTGCAGGTATCCAGTTGTTCAATGTTCTCCTTTAGATCAACTGTTTCCTTGTTTTTGAAACTGATGACACCCCCCC
>JAGKQL010000908.1:0-23470 GCA_018398635.1 Cyprinodon brontotheroides
GCATGGGGTACCTAATAAAGTGGCCGGTGAGTGTATATATATATATACACACACATATATAATTTTATATGAATTTTTCCTTACGTTAGACATGTACATACATTGTTGATCAATGGATTTTGTTTATTACATCCACTGACAGTAAAATTAGCTGTGAAATGTCTCTCTACAGCCGGCAAACTGCTTGTTTTTGCAGCCAAGTGCCACTGATGCACTCGATATTTAAGGGATTAACGGTCCACTTGCCCTACCGACTACGCGGTTTGGCACTTAATGTGCGGACCCTCTGCAGAACGTCCAAACGGGGGGTTAGTGTTTAGGGGACGGTTTGGGATTGAGTTCCTTCATGTTCTGGATGAATGAGTCCCGTTCTGATGCGTCTGAATGGAAATACAAAGGCCATAAAAGGTCCTTTCTATTCCCTTATGTTAAACTTGGTTACATGTCGGCAACCGAGAATAACTAACATGAGGAGTATTCAAGAACAAAGTTTTATTTGGTTCATAAAAGTTGTTCAAATCAATTCTTTTGTTTTTGACAAAATAAAAACATGAACATGATTGTCACCGACTCCTGTGGTGTTATTTCTTTCAGCGCTGGTATTTCACTTTTCCCACTCAGACAAATGAAAACTCAAACCTCTTATCAAAATAGATTTTATTCTGCACTGAAGTTGTACTGATCTGAATTATATGATGACACAGATGGATGAGATTCAAGCTGCAAAAGAAGAAAAAAAACAAAACAGAATGGTTCCTGGAGCCCCGACGGTTCCCGGGGGCGGCTGATCCTGAACCAGACCCAAAGCTGTCCCGGGGTTTCCACCTCATCAGAGATAGATAGCCCGGCTCAAAGTTGGGGTTTCACAACCTCAAATACAGTTAAGAAAAAACAAAAAAATCACACACAAGGCTTAAAAACAGGAATATGAAGAGTCTTCTCAAGTCCAGAAAGTACAGAGTTCTGTTTGGTTCTATTGGGGGATGTGGAGAAATAAACTGAAACGGCAGCGGTCTGATGGGGAGGGGCTTCTGGAGGCGGCTTTGTCCAGTGAAGCTGAGATTTTAGCATGAAACATATGAGTGATGGAAGAAAAAAAAAGCAGCTTAATTTAACCATTAAGGTTTGTTTTCCAGATTTTGAATATTTTATGTGAACTAAAGGCTGTCACCCAGACCAGCATCTGTTCAGCTCGGGAGAATAAACTGTCTCCAGATCTGCTGCTTTGTGGAAAAATGACATTCATATCACATCAGAATCTTTTTTTAATGAAAAAATGTTTACAGGGTTAAAGGAGGTATTATCTCTGGAACTCGTTTTAAACTCCAAAAGATTCAATGATCAGTTTCCCTCTGAAGTTCACAGCAGGAACTTCACCTAGTTTTATTGTTTTTAATTTAAAATAGCAAAGTGTTGCTTTAGTTTGAACTTTAAAAGAGAATAAAGTAAAAGCAGAGCGGCGTTTTGGTGATGAAAAACTAAGTGGAGGTGAGAGGAGCCAAAGCAGCTGCGGTGGATTTGTTTCTACTTTTTTCGGAGTTGAACCGCTTTGCTTTCTGGGTGTTTTATGCTCCTCCTTTCTGAAAACTGCATGAACAGGGGCAAAACGCAGAGGTGGGCCTTATTTCAGCCGCGCTGCCATAACAAACACTTCATCTGCAGACAGTGGGTCAACCTCAGATCAGACGTGCCTCCTCCTGATGCGACTTGATGCTGCCCGGGTCTACATCAGCACCTCCACTGCTACCTGTATGACATGGTGGTTTAGCGCCAACATGACAAGCTCTGCAGAAGAACCAACAAGCGCTGCACCAGCGAAGAGTCAGATTTATCATCTAAAAAAAAAAAAATTGTGACTGTTTAAGGTTTAAAGTTTTACTTCTAGTTTTGATTTCTCCATCAAACATCATTCAATGCCGTTACTTTCAAGAAATCAAGCATCTGGAACTCGTCCACAAGCTACAGCTAAAATATGCTAGATGTGGATCAGCAGAAACAATCTGCTGTTTGATCTGTAGCTGCAGTCAAAATGATCCATTTTCATAGAGGTTAGAAACAAAATCCACTTCAAAACTGTTGTTTTAAAGTTTAGAAAGGGATTCTGGGCGATATTCAGAGCGAAAACTTCAAAGCATTAGGATAGAAAACATTTTTCAATTCTGACCCATTTTTCTTTTCTTTAAAGGGGAAAACAGGGGAAAAAAAGCTTTAAATCCTGCACCGTGTTTAAAGCTCCTGAGTTAGTTTGGATCATAATCGAGTCGTTTTAGGATCATTAACGGTAGATTAAAACTCAACAGAGTTTATGGTCTGATAAGAGAAGAATTTCTGCAGCTATGAAATCTGGAGGAAATGCTCAGATCTGGGTCTGATGGAACTGCTTTTTTTTATTTTTATTTCGAAAACAAACTTAGTCAAACATCCTGAAAATCATCTATTGTCACAGAAAGGGTTTCAGCACAGAAATCCCAGAATTCTGGGAATGGATAAGAAAGCAGAATATGAGCTGATCTGAGATCCGATCTGCAGCAGTAGAGCTGAAAACGGTTTTATTAACAATAACGTTTTTACCGTCACCTTTCTGAAGCGGAGATGGAGATCTCCCATTAAACAGAAAGCTTTTCATGTTAAAACTGAAGGTTTTAATGGATCTGACCTAAATGTGACCAAAATAAATCTAAAATAAAAATAAAACCTATTGGGTTAAAACACGATGTATGAACATTTCCATTTGTTTAGAGATAAAGTGGTTCCAGGCTCCACTGGAAGCGTGACTCCGGTTAGCATTAGCATGAACTGAACCCCAGGAGAGCATGTAGGGCTTCAGCTCACCTTCTTTACTGAAACCCGTTAAAGCGACAAACTGCAGGCGGCTGGATGTGATTTCTAAAGCCAACCTTTACCAGGAGCCCATCAAACTGCATCGTTCTGCGCTCGGCGGCGTGTTCCCTCTGAACGGTTACAGGTGAGTCCTGGCAGAGGGAACCGATCACTTCTCATATATGAAGCTGGAAACATGACAGCAGGTGGAAGTAAAAAAAACAAGCAAAGGTGAAGAAATGGAGCTCCAGGCTGAATCCAGGTTCAAATGAGAACAAACCTTCAGAGTGGACAGGCAGGGTTTATTCTGTAGCAGAAAGCCGAATATTAATTTTTTTGGGGGGGTGGTTAATCTGTTATTTGCCCATGTGGATGCATCAGAGGAAATCCTGGGGATGCACTTCTCCCTTTGCCCCTCCCATAAGATAAAAAATATAAAGACGTTAAAAGGAGAGATCTGAAATTCAAAAAAACAAACTAAGTGCCATTCCATCCTGTGGTGAGGGAGCCGATATGTCCGCACAAAAAGATCTGACTAGTAACATTGATCAACACTTTGTCATTGTTTTACATTTGATGACGATGAGAATGGTTCAAACAGCTTCCATATTTTGGTAAATATACGGATCTTTTTTTTTTGCCCCCTTCTGCTTCTCTCTGAGAGTCTGCATGGACAGAAGGGGGCGCCATCATCCCAACGTTCCTCAATCCGTCCATCTGTCAGTTTTATTCCCCCCGCGTCTGGACCTGCTGTGTCGGGTACTTGCTTCCTGTTCCTGTATCCTGCTTCCTGTCTGTCTGTCGGTGGGCGGGGCCTAAGCGTGAGCAGTACGCAGGGCAGGCAGGGACAGTCATTTGGCTATGTACACATTCATGGTCGGTCCATGGCTTCCAACGAACAGCAGCACTATTTCCGCAGGTCTAATACGCACACCTGGAGTGGGGGAACAGGAGGAGACAGTGTGAGGTCGCCGTGGCAACAGCAGTAAACAATAAACAGAGCCGGGGGTGCTTACAGAGCCGTCCGACGCGCTGGCTCCCACTTTGTCTCCCGCTGCGTTCCAACACACCTCGAAGATCCCGCCGGTCCCTCTGTAGCTGTGCACCAGCGCCCCCGTCTGCAGGGAGACGGTACCGCATGACAACGGGCCGAGCTTTCTCTCAGCTCTAAGAGCAGTTTTCTTCTCACCTGTGTGTTCCAGATGTGCACACATTTGTCAAACGAGCCGCTGGCCAGATGGCGTCCGTCTGGGCTGAAAGCCACGCTGTACACCGGCTCCTGGTGTTTGGTCAGCGTGTGGATACAGATGCCCCGGTCCACGTCCCAGAGGCGCACCGTGGAGTCAAACGACGCGCTGCGGAGACGGCAGAACCATCCGGTCAGAAAAAAGAAGCCTTTTTTAGCTCCCTGTTCAGAGCTCGAATCAAACCAAGGGCTGAACAGCGAGCAGGAGGTGGGAGACATGGAGACAAACCCACTCTGACACACACCTGGCTAGCATGAGGTTAGCGCTGGGATTGTTGGTTCCTGGTCCAGTTGGACTCCATTTAATGGTGTAGATTTCTTTGCTGTGGGCCTGCAGGTCATGGATGCACGAGTCCTGCTTCATACTCCAGATCTGCAGACAGAACGAAAACAGAAGTCACCCTCAGAGGGAAACCGTCTCATTCATCCGGCTGTGAGACCAGGAGACGAGCTAACAGTATGAGCACATTGTGATGTCATTAGAGGATGAAAACAGAAAAAAAAAACATTATTAATCTAATTAATTAAATAATTTTTAGTAATCTAATTAAGTTTTACTCCCAAATATTTCATCCTCTGACCCCAAAAGTAGAACAGCAACAGACTGGAGAGCCCTGAAAATACACAGAACTACTTCACTCTAGATTCATTTATGAATAGAAAGTGAAATGTTTATCCTTTTTTTTAAATGACATTTAATGATTTAATTGTTCCTCTGTGACTGACTGGCGACCTGTCCAGGGTTTACCCCACAATAAAAATAAACAATACAATAAACTAACACACGTTTTAGGTTTATAACTTTTAAAGTTGGTTAAAACAATCCTAAAAGTGGAGGGTAGATGATAGAACACGTCTCGTTTGAAATAAATAGATTATTTTCCCATTTTTGGCTGCTACAGATAGAAATAATGATCAGTTTTTGTCACCTCAGCTGGAAGACTGCAGAAGATTCAGAAGACAATGACGAGAACGCTGCTCTGCATTGATTACAGAGGAAAACGCTCACTGTGAAACCAGCAATGCTTTGCGTTGCCATGGAGATGCAGCTTACTCTCTCATGGCTTTGCATTGAGCACAGATTAGGAGGAACCAACCTGCTAATGTTTACAACGCTCCACATAAGCTTTTACTTTGAAGTCTGATTACCAAGGTGAACAGGAAAGTGGTTGCCAAGGTAATGACAGCTGGAAATCAGAAGGAGCTGATTTCAAAGCAGTGCATTCTGACTAAATCCATTTAACAAACTGATGGAAACGGCGTGTAATGTAAACGATGACCTGTCCTCCATGTTTGTGCTGCAAACGTCTGGACCACGCCTGCTGGTAGGACTAGAAGCTCTGAAATGGTGCGCTAACAAATCATGTCTTTAATTTAAATAAGAAAAAGGGAGTCATATTTTTTTTCTTATTCTAATTTAATAAAAACAGAAACTAAAAAAGCAATTTATTCTATTTATTTTGAACAAATACACTAAATAGCAGACCCTTCACTGCTCTGGTTTCCAGAAGGAATGATGTGACTGATAGGCTGCTGAGAGAAATGTTTCTATAACAAAATCCCCTTTGATTTTAGTTCTTTGCTAAATATTAGGTTAATTCCTTAAAGTCGTAGGAAAACGGCCGTTCAGAACGTTGCTTTTCGAATTCTCCCGAAGTGGTTCAGACTTTACACAGTGAATAAAGTGAATGTGATTGTCGATTCAAGTGGGCGGGATTGTTGTGGCTGAAGGATCGCAGCCTTTGGTTTAAGCGGTTTCGAGGAAGCATCTTGCTAACCAGTTAATATCTGAAAGTATAGCTATGGTCCCAATGGAAATTCCATTGGGACCAGTAAGTACTAAGTAATGACTTAGAAACTTGACGGCTGTCAAGGAATGCTTATGGACAGAGGAAGCATGCAAGAGGAGGAGAGTTTGATGTGGGAGGTGGGTGGACTGTCATGCCTTTTGTTAAAAAGAGTTTGAGTTTATAATTAATCAGAGTGAGACATCCCGTTTTTGTTAGAGCTTTAGGGTAAATACGTTAGGTAGTGAGTGCTCTCACGTCGAACATATCTTTGACGTATTTTTTTATTTTTTTCTCTGGAAAATCCCGTTTCAGCAAGTTAGCTTCAGAAACGGTTCATGTTGAAGTGAAATGTTCTACACGCTTCTGCCTCGGCAAATATTCTTTGTGAGTATTTTTGCTCAGAAAACACTTGAATATGTGTTGAAATATTTTTTTTTGTAAAGTATGAGAAATGTCTCAGATAAATTTGTGTTTAAGTTAAGCTAAGTGTAGAATGTGCTGAGGATGTTCAGATCTGAATATTAGTCAGTGATTAGTTTTTTCTTCTGTGTATTTCAGTTACAACAATAAAAAAGGATATCAAAACCAGATTATTGAATAAAGATTCTTCCAGAATGCAAGAAAAGCAAGCCTTGTGAGGAGAACTTTTTTTCATGTTGTTCGCTGGCTGTCTAACTTCATATGGTTACGTGTTGTGAGGACAGCACAGTAAAAAGACGACATACACTGCGGGCTTAAGCATACAGAGCAACATTTAACAACATGAGTCTTCGCTCAGGAAAAAATTATTTGAAAGACTACGCTGCTGATCAGCTACTTGACGCAGCTGGTGATGATCAACAAACGGAAGATGCCACTCAACAATGTACAACGCAGCAGCCGTCTCAACCATTGGACGCCATGTCGCAGGTCTCCAGAGCACCCACAAGAAGGTCTCAACGGACATCCTCATCGTCAACAGGTTCCTCAGCCGCACGGGCCTACGCCAAAGCTCAAGCAGCGCGAGCTCAACTAGCCTATGCCAAACAGGAAGCCAGCATGATGAAACAAAGAGCCGAATTGGACGCACATCTCCATATCCTTCAGTGCGAAAAAGCCATTGCAGCAGCTGAAGCAGAGGCCACAGCTTATGAAGAAACAGAGAATCAGAGCGGGGAGCTCCACAAAGGACTTTGTGTGGAAGCTGAGCCCTTTACCCCTGTGCAGCGTACCAGGGAGTATGTTAAACAACAATCTCAACTGTTATTTTCAGACAACCAGCAGGATCCAGTACCCCCTCCTGACAGAGATGTCACTGCAATAGATACACAAGACATTCCACAGGTAAACAATCCTATGAACTCTCAAACAAATCCACCATCAGGAAACAGGATGATGAAGCAGGAGCCAGTACTTAATACATGTGGCACAAACGATGCAAAGGATTTTGCAAAGTACCTCATCCGTAAAGAGCTAGTAAGCACGAGCCTCATGCATTTTGACGATAAACCCGAAAACTATTGGGCATGGAAAACCTCGTTTATTGATGCCACCAGAGAATTAAATCTGTCTCCCAGAGAGGAATTAGATCTGTTAGCAAAGTATTTGGGACCAAAATCGTCTGAACAGGCAAAACGGATTCGTGCTGTACACATCCTTAATCCGGCTGCAGGTTCTGTGATGGTCTGGCAACGCCTTGAAGAGTGCTATGGTTCACCTGAGGTAATTGAGGATGCACTCTTAAAAAAGGTAGAGGACTTCCCAAAGCTAACAAATAAAGACAGTGTTAGACTGCAAGAGCTTAGTGACGTCTTAATGGAACTTCAGTGTGCTAAGCAAGATGGTGCCCTGCCAGGGCTAGCATACCTAGACACAGCCCGAGGAGTCAAACAAATAGTTGAGAAACTACCCTTTAATTTGCAAGAAAGATGGACAACTGTAGGAACACAATACAAGGAGACCCATGGAGTGTCGTTTCCCCCTTTTTCAGTTTTTACACAGTTTGTTCAGCATCAGGCGAAAATGAAAAATGACCCCAGTTTCATGTTCAGTCCAAATAGCCAGGTTCCATCTCATGCAGAAAAACTGAGACCATATAGTCGCAAACCTACTGTGTCAGCTCATAAAACTGATATCACAGTTGAGCCTAATCAAAGTAGTCCAAAACAATTGGAGGAACCAGACCGACAGTGTCCGATCCACAAAAAACCACACCCACTCAAAAAGTGTAAACTTTTTAGATGCAAACCTATTGAGGAAAGACAGGCATACCTGAAAGAGCATCACATCTGTTACAGGTGCTGTGGGTCAGTGAGACACATGGCAAAAGACTGCAAAGCAACAGTTAGATGCACAGAGTGCGACAGCCCAAAACACTTATCTGCGATGCACCCTAGTTATCCCCCCGCACCAGAGAGCACTGCACGTGAACATAATGTACATGATGAGCAACATGAGAGTTTACCTTCAGGCTCTCTTTCAGTTGTTTCAAAGTGTACAGAAATATGTAGCCAAAGCGACTACCCACGTTCATGTTCTAAGATAAGCTTAATCAAAGTATACCCTGCCGGGCAGAGAGAGAAGGCCATTAAAATGTATGCAGTGATAGACGAACAGTCCAACAGGTCGTTGGCTAAGTCAGAGTTTTTTAACCTTTTCGATATCAGAACCACACCTGTGCCTTACACATTAAAGACATGTGCTGGAAATGTACAAGTATCAGGAAGGAGAGCTGTAAATTTCTTCATTGAGTCTGTAGATGGAAAAGTCAACATTCAGTTACCACCACTAATAGAATGTGACTCTGTTCCAGACGACAGAACAGAGATACCCTCCCCTGAGATCGCACAGCATCACCCACATCTCTTCCCAGTTGCAGATAAAATTCCACCTGTTGATCACCAGGCTCCTATCCTTTTACTCCTGGGTAGGGACATTCTCAGGGTCCATAAGGTACGTGAGCAAATCAACGGGCCAAACAATGCTCCTTACGCCCAAAGACTAGACTTGGGTTGGGTTATTGTGGGAGAGGTGTGTTCAGGAAAAACGCATGGTCCACCAGAGGTCAACGTTTACAAAACACACACCTTAGATAATGGTCGTGTGTCCTACTTTCAGCCTTGCCCAAACATAATTCATGTTAAAGAGAATTATGGGGTTGTGTTAGACAACGTCTGTGACACAGATGACTTAGGGCACGCTGTGTTTGCTAGGTCTCAATGTGATGATAAACGAGCTTTATCGATCGAAGACAAAGCTTTCCTAAAAATTATGGACAGAGAAGTCTACCAAAATGAAGAGAACAGTTGGGTTGCACCTTTACCCTTTCGTTCAGAGAGGAGAAAACTCCCGAATAACAGAGAACAAGCTCTAAAGCGTCTCTCTACACTGAAAAAGACATTGGCAAAGAGGCCAGAGATGAAGGCTCACTATGTCCAGTTCATGCAAAAAATGTTGGACAATGGCCAAGCGGAATTAGCTCCGCCCGTCACGGTAGATAAAGAACTGTGGTATCTGCCTACATTCGGGGTATACCACCCTCAGAAACCAGAACAAATCCGGGTTGTGTTTGACTCGAGTGCAGAGTGTGACAGGGTTTCCCTTAACCAAGTGCTTCTTAGTGGACCCGATTTGAACAACTCTCTGTTAGGAGTGCTGCTACGGTTTCGTAAAGAGCCAATAGCCCTGACAGCCGATATACAGCAAATGTTTTACTGCTTTGTTGTTCGAGAGGACCATAGAGATTATTTGCGCTATTTGTGGTTCGAGGACAATGACATTACAAAAAAGATACTAGAGTTTAGAATGAAAGTTCACGTATTTGGAAACAGCCCGTCTCCTGCTGTTGCCATTTACTGTATGAGACGAGCGGCACGACAGGGTGAACGAGAACATGGCTCTGATGCGCGTCAGTTTGTTGAGCGTCAATTTTATGTTGATGATGGTCTCACATCTGTTGCCACTCCACAAGATGCTATTGACCTACTTAAGAGAACTCAAAACATGTTGGCGGAGTCAAACCTACGCCTTCATAAGATAGCAACAAACTGCAGTCAAGTTATGGAAGCCTTCCCTTCAGAGGATCATGCAAAAGACTTAAAACATTTAGATCTAGGAGTAGATCCTCTTCCAGTTCAGAGAACCCTAGGACTCTGCTGGAACCTACAAGCTGATAGCTTTACTTACCGTGTGTCAGCTGAGACCAAACCATTCACACGCAGGGGACTACTGTCAGTGATAAATAGCCTCTATGACCCATTGGGGCTGGTTTCCCCAGTCATAATGCAGGGCAAAGCATTACTAAGGGATCTCTCATCTGAAGTTAGGGATTGGGACGAACCGTTACCCCCCAACAAACAGGAAACGTGGGACACGTGGAAAAAGTCATTGCAAGCCCTTGAAAACCTCCAAATACCAAGATGCTACTGCTCAGGTACATTAGGCATAAGTAAGGTAAAAGAGCTCTGCATTTTCTCTGATGCCTCTACCGTGGCTATAGGAGCAGTAGCTTATTTGCGAACAGCTAGTGATGAAGGACGCAGCCATGTCGGCTTTGTAATGGGAAAGTCCAAGCTTTCACCTCGTCCAGCACATACAGTACCGCGCCTAGAACTTTGTGCTGCTGTGCTTGCAGTGGAGATGTTCGAGCTTATTAGGGATGAGCTAGACATCAAAGTGGACTGTGTGAAGTTTTACACAGATAGCAAGATTGTGTTGGGATATATACACAACACTTCCAAACGCTTCTACATGTATGTTGCCAACAGGGTTACACGTATTAGAGCATCCACACAACCAAACCAGTGGCATTATATACCAACAGAGCTGAACCCAGCTGACCAAGCTACTAGGTTTGTCCCGGCAGCTGACCTGCAGAACACTTCCTGGTTCTCAGGTCCACCATTTTTGTATCATGACACAGAACCACCCAAAACCGGTCCTTTCACCCTCATTGATCCTGAGAAAGACAAAGAGATACGTCCAGAAGTGAAAGTGCTAAAAACTACAGTGTTGGAGTCACATCTAGGTTCTCAGCGCTTTCAGAGGTTCTCTAGCTGGACCACGCTGTGCAGAGTTTTAGCTAGGCTCATTCATGTCATCTCATCCTTTAAACAGAGGAAAATTGGATGGAACAGTTTCAGGGAGACTCCAAGCATCCAAGAACTCACAAAAGCCAAAGTAGTTATCATACGGGCTGTCCAGCAAGATGCCTATGAAGAGACAATTAAAACGCTGAAAGAAGTTAAACAGAAAAATGTGAAACTTGACACACTCAGAAAGCTCAACCCTTTAGTTGACAAAGACAACCTCTTAAGAGTTGGGGGACGTCTCTCCTCGGCCGATCTCACTGAGAATGAAAAGCACCCTCTCATTATCCCATCCTCCAGTCATATTGCTACACAGCTAGCAAGACACTTTCACGAACAAGTGTCTCATCAAGGGAGACACATAACTGAGGGAGCTATCCGAGGTGCCGGGTTTTGGATAATCGGAGCAAAACGCCTTGTGTCGTCTGTCATTCATAAGTGTGTTACTTGTCGAAAATTGCGAGGCAAAATGCAGGTTCAGAAAATGGCAGATTTGCCCGCTGACCGACTCACTCCTGAACCACCTTTTACATCTGTCGGTTTGGATGTATTTGGACCATGGACAATCGTAACTCGTAGGACAAGAGGTGGCTGCTCTCAAAGTAAACGCTGGGCCGTTTTGTTCACGTGCATGTCAACCAGAGCCGTGCACATTGAACTGATAGAGACTATGTCTACTGACAGTTTTATAAATGCACTGAGAAGGTTCTTCGCCATTCGTGGCCCAGCCAAGGTTCTACGCTCAGACAGAGGTACGAATTTTACAGGAGCTTGTAAGGAGCTTAACCTTGAGAAAGAAAGCTCAGCAGTAGGAAAGTACTTGCAAGAAAGAGGTTGCAGTTGGATTTTCAACCCGCCTCATGCGTCGCATATGGGAGGGTCATGGGAGCGCCTTATAGGAATTGCAAGGCGCATTCTGGATGCAATGCTGTCACAAACTGAATCAACGCGTCTCACTCACGAAGTCTTAAACACCTTTATGGCTGAAGTGATGGCAATTATTAATGGAAGACCCCTGGTTCCTATATCCACAGACCCTGATTGTCCTGTAGTACTCACCCCAGCAATGTTGATAACACAAAAGGTGAGTGCTGTTTCTGCTCCATCTGGGAACTTTTCCACATGTCAGTTGTTTGGGAAACAGTGGAAGCATGTCCAGCACCTTGCTGATACTTTTTGGAAAAGGTGGAGAGGAGAATATTTGCCCACCTTGCAAAGTCGTCCAAAGTGGACTGAAAACAGACCCAATGTTAGAGAAGGAGATGTGGTCCTACTGAAAGATCCTCAGGCAAGCAGGAATGAATGGCCCATGGGAATAATAACAAAAACCTTTCCCAGCAGGGACACAAAGGTCCGCAAAGTGGAACTGAGGGTTGTACAAAATGGGACTGTGAAGATATTTCTAAGACCAATATCTGAAGTCATTGTTTTGTTTTCTGAGACTGAGTGACTACTGCATCATCTGTTGCTAAAGAGATGAGTTTTTTTTTTTATTTCTTATGATGTCTGTTGTGACATAATGTGATTACGTCAAGCGGGGAGTGTCATGCCTTTTGTTAAAAAGAGTTTGAGTTTATAATTAATCAGAGTGAGACATCCCGTTTTTGTTAGAGCTTTAGGGTAAATACGTTAGGTAGTGAGTGCTCTCACGTCGAACATATCTTTGACGTATTTTTTTATTTTTTTCTCTGGAAAATCCCGTTTCAGCAAGTTAGCTTCAGAAACGGTTCATGTTGAAGTGAAATGTTCTACACGCTTCTGCCTCGGCAAATATTCGTCTTTGTGAGTATTGTTTTGCTCAGAAAACACTTGAATATGTGTTGAAATAATTTTTTTTGTAAAGTATGAGAAATGTCTCAGATAAATTTGTGTTTAAGTTAAGCTAAGTGTAGAATGTGCTGAGGATGTTCAGATCTGAATATTAGTCAGTGATTAGTTTTTTCTTCTGTGTATTTCAGTTACAACAATAAAAAAGGATATCAAAACCAGATTATTGAATAAAGATTCTTCCAGAATGCAAGAAAAGCAAGCCTTGTGAGGAGAACTTTTTTTCATGTTGTTCGCTGGCTGTCTAACTTCATATGGTTACGTGCATATGAAGGAGGCATCCATGTTTGTCACACAAAGGATCCAACGACCAACCCGTCCTGCGGGAGGATCAGGAATCAGAAAGGTGGAATAACTCTTTTTTTCCACTTTTACCCGATGTATTCCAGTATCCAGCTGCCATGCACGTAAGCATTGTCCGTTTCACTATAGCTCTGGTGAATTTCAGCTTGGTGAAGTCCTCTGAGATCTTCTTCAATAATTGTTGCTGACTGCAGATGTGTCAGTAGTTCCCATTGATTTGTATGCTTGTAAAATGGGGAGAATGGTGCTGAGCTTACCGGGTTTGCACCAAGATCGCGTCCTCACTGCTGAAGATGGCAGGAGGGAGGGGGTTACTATATTTGGGCAAAAATGGCCGCTCCCAGACTCAGTGATCGCAATGAAAAATATTGTTTTTAGTTTTTTAGTCACAAGAATATTAATTTTTTACTGATTAACACTAAATTCATTAAATCATAGCAAACGTATTACTTTTATAAAAGTTCATTGATAACTCATTATCACTGAACATTGACAGCAAAGTTGTTGCTGTTAACAGCAAAGTTGTTCCTTGACATTATCATTATCATTGTTTTAACTAGGTTAATACTGTTGAGATTTCAGTCATTAGGAGCTGTAGATCTTTCACTGACCAGACTATGCTACTGTCGTCTGCAAAGATTGTAAGCTTAAATTTTGCTGAGATATGACAAAGATCATTTATATATAATGAAACAGTTTAGGGCCCAAAGCTGATCCCTGAGGCACACCACAAGTGATGTAGAGTCTTCTAGTTGAGAATTCCCCTAGCTGTACATATCATTTCCTATTAGAAGAATACGATTGGACTCAGTTCAGTGGAACTCCTGGAATGCCATTTTTCTCAAATTTTTATATTAATATTTGATGACCATAGTATCGAATCCTTTTTTCCAGATATAAAAAACTCCTACAGTGATTAACTTATTATGTATGTTATCAATTATTGTGTAACCCAGGCTTTACCTCTTTAACCTTCAGCTGTTGGAAGACACGCTATGGACTCTGCGTTGTGTTTTCTTTTGGGTTAGTGTGGGATGTGGGATGCGCAAAGCGCCTTCCCTCCTGAGAAGCTGAATAGACTGGAACCGCTCCTCCTTGCACAATCTGTCCAACCAGCAGCAGTACTGGGAGGATGTATCTTTCTCTACCTAGATCTGAGCCAAAGACTCTGAAAATTAAGCCTGCTGCAATGCCGTTTTTCAGAGGACCAGAACTCCAGAGCTGCTGTTTTTTCTTTTTTAATCTACCCTCCTCTGCCCTCCATGTTGTCGGTTAATAAATTTTTCTATCCTGGATTTTTTGTGTATTCTAGGAGTTAATCTCTGTATGTGGGTCTGAAGCATGAAAAAAAACACGAATAGAGATTGATAATTCAGCTTTAAATAATAGTTCAGTAAGTTTTTATTAGTAGGCACTTTGTAGATCTTCATTCATCAGTGAATTCAACATTTATTCTCTTTAATTTTGTTTTTGTTTTATATTCTTAGCATTTTAGATACATTTTTATGGAAATTACTGGATATATACTGGATACCATATGCTTAATCACAGCTGATAATACTTTAGGACTTCAAGATTTGTGCTAGATTAAGATCCTTGACTATTTTAAAATATTTGTTTTCAGTGGAAAGGAACAAAGGTACTGTAGAAATGCTGTGTTGATATAAATATTTGTATTCAGTTTCATCAATATAATGTTTGACATAAAGCTTTTTATTCCAGCAATAAAAGCAAATGTTTGTGCCTATATAATACGCGTGTGTATTTTTAAATACCTGTCAGAAATATAAGGGTGCATAAGAACAGCAAAAGGCGAATCATCTTGGTGACAAGAGATGAAGCTCTGTCGGATGCCAAAAGGTTCAGCTTCTTTCGGTTGTTTAATCTGAGTAAGAAATAAATTAATATAAGAGAATTGTTAGCAAAAACAACAGACTGTATATATAAACAATGATGTTGCAGCTGATATTGTGCTAAAGTACAAAAAGATAATTCAGTAATAAACTATAGCAGACAGAGAAACTGCGATTCACGATCTATTGGTTACAGTTTTGCGAGAGATAAAACAGAATGAGATGTGTGATTCAAAAAGACAAATCTTACATGTCTGAAGGTTTTTCTTTGATGTTGTTGTCAGACCTACCTGCTGTCACCCCTGTGTCTTAGTGCTCTGTTCCTTTCTGCATTCTTTTATATCCATTCAGAGTCTTTTCCACACCTCTGAAAACTATTATGGGCAGTTCTCTTTAATGTTTTCTGCTATAAACAAACTACTCAGTTTTCACACAACCAGAACAAAAGAAGACCTAATCATTCAAACATTCAAAACAACCGGGGCTGACCAAAGTGCTTTCCAGGAATCACAGTTAAGGAACATAAGATAAAATCTGAAGGCTAAAATACATAAATACATTACAAAAAGAAAAATTGAATGGAGGTTAAATATAGTAGGATAATGTTTCAATTAAAATACATTTTAAAATAAAATAAAATTTTAAAGTTAATATTTGCTCAATTTTCACTTAGACTTGATTAAAAGCTAGGGAAAAGAAGTGTGCTTTTAAAGAGGATTTAAAAACCTCAAAGGAGCCTGCTGATCTAATATGCCAAGGCAAGTTATTTTAGAGTCTTTGTGACACTCCCATAAAGGCACGATCACCTTTGGTTTTAAGTCTGGTTTTAGGTATGACCAGCAGCAACTGATTAGAGGATCTCAGTGTTCTGGCGGGCATGAATTTGGAGAAGCTCAGTCAAATACTGGGGGGCTAGACCATTAGGAGCTTTAAAAACAAACGATAAAATTTTAAAATCTATCCTAAAAACAATCAGGAGCCAGTGCTATGAGGCTAGAACAGGTGATATGTGGTCACTTTAACATGTGGCAGTAAGGAGATGGGCAGCTGCATTTTGTACCAACAGCAGATGGTGTAAAAGTAAGTGGTCCAAGCCAGCATATAAAGAGTTACAGTAATCCAATCTTGTATTAATAAAAGCATGGATTACAGTCTCCAGATCTTTTTGTGGCAGGTACCCTTTCACTTTTGATAAAATTCTTAACTGATAAAAGCTATTTTTTACGACCGAACTAACCTGGCGATCAAATTTCAACCTGTCATCAAATATTACACCAAGATTTTTTACTGATGGTCGAATGTTAGGTGTAAGAGGGCCCAAGGAGCCAGGAGGAAAAACTGCTAGACTACAACCAAACATTATAATTTCAGTCTTACTTTTATTCAGATTCAGAAAGTTTGAGGTCATCCACGACTTAACATTGTTTAAGCAGTTCGAAAATGACTGTATGGGGTTGTTGGATTTTGATGCTAAAGCAAAGTAGATCTGGACGTCATCAACATAACAATGAAAAGAAAGATTATGGTTCCTTAAAATTGACCCAAATGGTAACATATACAGGAGAAAAAGAATAGTTCCAAGAAAGGAGCCTTGGGGAACCCCAGAACTGAGGAGCTGAAGATGAAGTGAATTGACCTAGCTGCACAGAAAAGCTCTGGTCAGTCAAATAAGACTAGAACCATGAGAGATCCTGTAATGCCCACCCACTGTTCAAGTCATGCTAAGATAATCCCATGGTCCACAGTGTCAAAGGCAGCTATAAGATCAAGGAGCACGAGCATAGCAGGATTTCCTGAGTCAACAGTCACCATATCAGTGCTATGAAAAGGTTTCAAACCGGATTGGAACTTCTCATATATATCATTGGCTATTAAGAATGATTGAATTTGGATAAAAACCACTTTCTCTACAATTTTTGATTAAAAATGGCAATTTCGAGATAAGCCTAAAGTTGGACAACATATAGGGAACCAGATTTTTCTTTTTGATAAGAGGTTGTACAACAGCATGTTTAAGAGCAGTTGGGACACATTCGGTAATGAGACAGAACTTAACAAATAAAAGTATAACAGAGGCCAACATAGAGAATACCTCTCAAACATTCTCAAACATTCTCTCACAACATTCTCAAAAAAGTAAACATATATTTTCTTCTTTTAACAACAGATATAGTCTTTTATCAGTGAATAACATAGGGCGGCGATTTATCAAGATCCAATTTTGCATGCAGTAATTTGCGCTCGGCAAACTGGAATTTTGCGCGAGGGGGCTGAACCATGGTTTCGCGGGTGATTTAACAAGAGCGATTAGCGTAACTGGTGGCAGGTGCAAAACTGTTGGAGACGCCCTATTTAATGATGGTTTTGCTGGCGTTTTGTGGTTTGTGGCAAAGTAGTTTGTAGTTTGTGCAAACTAGTGCATTAAGAAATTTTAATCTTACAGTGACACCCCCACCCCTCCAAAAAAAAAAAAAAAAAAAAAAAAAGGGCGCCAGGGGCATTTAGAGCGTCCCGGACAGCACTTCTGAAAAGCGAGATTGGGAGATCCCAGCTCTGGCTGCAACCGTCTGCTGGAATGACCCAGATGCAAAAGTGCAATGTTGCAAGGAGTTTTGTGATAGCTGGTATTGCGTGGGTCCTCCTTGTGGCTGGACTCCATTTGGAGTTCCCCCAACAGCTCCAAAATGGCAATGCCTGGATAAGCGACATGTTTTGATGATCGTTTCCTCGTTCATTCCAAAATATTCACAGGAGTAAAAAATGCGTTCTCTCGCGTCTCCTTGCTTCATTTCGATGTCTCCTTCTTGCAACAATAACCGCTGCCATGTGTGCGCAATTACGCATACAGACCATTTGCACCTTCTTTTGAAACGTGTTAAATATAGAGTCAGATACCGTTAGCAAAATTGCTTTCAGGTTTGATATAAATCAGTTTGCGAGTGCTAAATTAATATATTTACATGTTCTCCCTCCCACAAGACGCACTTTTGCGTGTAAACGCCCCATATTGCATATTCATTGCAGAAAAAGTACTAAATGGATAAGAGGCGCTATTTATGCACGTTTAAAGACCAAATCCTTTTAGCACGCTGTTGATAGATCAGTTTGTAAATTTTTTTTAGCGTGCGCAGTGGAAATAGCTCAGGTTTTTATACACGCAAACCTTTGATAGATCCGGCCCATAGTCCCAGACACCCATTTCATATTATTTTCATGTATCTTTTTTTTTTAACAGTGTCCTGTCTGTCGATGTGACAATAGGAGTAATTGTCTTGATGCCAAATAGAGCCCAACATATTTTAGTTTCACAAGAGGATCAGTACGGCTCTCTCCATGGTGTTCTGCTTGATTATGCATGGCAGCCAACCACCCTGAAGTAATTCCGGCCCTGGACTTTTGGCAGGGGCAGGCCCCAACCCCTAACCCTAGCCTGGCCTATTCCCGCGGAGAAGCCGCCAGGAATAAGCCAGTAGCCACCGGGCATCCACCTCAAAACCCAGAGCTCCACCAGATCACTGCATGGCGACCCCAGACACCAGCCAGCGGAGGGAGAGCAGGACGGGGGAAATGGGCTCCTCACTTGGCGAAGAGTTGAGATGTGCTTGGGAGAAGGGGCAATTCAGACCCCAACCTAAAAAAAAAACAAACAAAGAACAATCAAATGTCTGATATCAGATGGAACTTGGCGATTTAAGGCTTTATATGCGAGAAGGAGCATTTTAAATTCTATTCTTTATTTAACAGGAAGCCAATGAAGTGAAGCTAAGACGAATTTGGGATATGATCAAATTGGCTTTTCACTAATTTAGAGAAATAGGAATGTTTTCAGACCATTTCACAATGCAAATCCATGAGGTGAGTAAAACATAATTTGGCCTGATGTTTTATTAAATAACTGGCTTAATCAGGAACCAGTAATCTTTAGTTAAATGGTTATTTACCCTCTTTAAAATATCTAGCTTGCGAATAGACATCAGGATTCCACTAAATGACTCTTGGTCATACTTGGTAATGGAAATGTAATGGGCATATGAGGGAACACATGAACACTAATGTTATATCAGTGTTTAATCCCTTAGTGAAATAAAGCTTGTCCAAGCTTCAGCAACAGCTCAACATATATTCCTGTAGCATCAGCGTAGCATTCAGTCCATCCTGTTAGCTTTGTCTTTACGTTGTCATCCAAGAGCAAGGTAAGGCAAATTTATTTGTATAGCACAATTCAGTACAAAAGACAATGCAAAAGTGCTTTACATGATTAAAATACAGGAAGATAAAACCGAATCAAAGCAAGTAGGGAAAAAGAAAATAAATAAAAAATAAAATGAAATGAAAAATGCAGAAAAAATTGAATATTAAAAACAGTTGGAAGTTTTGTTAGATTACATTTATTTATTTGATTTTTTTTTTTGGAAAAGTAAGTAGACTGAAACTCAAGAGCTAATGTTTCCAAAATTTCTATTTATCTTTAAAGCTGTTAGCATTTGATCAAAAATGTCTCCTTGGGCAGTTGACAATTCCCCAGAACCTGCCATTTGTTCTACTACCACAGAACTGCAAAACCTTTCCCATTATCTACAGGTAATTTAACTCTGCCCGATACACACCAATCCCATGGTGCCAACCTGGATAACTGGGGATAACTGCTCACTCTAGATTACCCACGTCTCAGTAAAATGAAATGCCTTCTGGTGGCACCTACAACCTTCCTCTCAGTCTTGGAGAGAGCCTCACGCTCCTATGCGAGGTCTTTTGGTTCACAGGTGGATTCAAAAACCTGAATTGCCTTTCTGCTCATCCCAAAAGAAGAAATATGGATTCTCTTTTATTTTGCGTGTATATTCTTTATTATTATACTAATGGTAATGCTTTTGAAATGATTAATTTAAAGCAAAATATAAATTTTAGTTGAACTGTTTAACTAGAACAGTGGAAGGCAATCCTAAACAAATGTGTTTTTAGTCTTGATATTCCAGGAACTCAGGCTTTCCGCACTTTTCCAGTTTTTCTGGAAGTTTGTTCTCCATATAAGTGGGCATAGAAACTAAAATGCTGCTTACATGCTTTAGTTCTGGTTCTGGTATGAAGAGCAGGCTGGAGCCAGAAGACCTAGTGGTCTGGAGGGTTGTGATACACTGATAGCAAGTCTGCACGTGTATTTGGGTGCTAAGCCATTCAAGAGATTTATAGACTAACAGACAGTATTTTAAAGTCTATTCTCTGACACATCGAAAGAATGGTCGGCCATGTGAAAGGACTTTAGAACCGGGGGTGATGTTTAATAAAGCCAGTTTATATATGCCTTTAGTGGTTGATGTTGTCTCTCTTTGACTTGAGCTGCATCTGACAGTTCACATGGCTGCGTCTGTGTGTCTAAATGACGATGTATTTGTTTCCCATTTTGCTTTTCTTATTTCTGCCAGGTATTATCACAGATGCTCCATAATCTCCAGTGGAAGGCCCAAGCTGATGCTGGAAACTGTTATGTCTGATAAGCTTGTTGCCAGGGCCCGGTGTGTATCACAGAGAGGTTATCTGAAGGTCCTGACGTTCTGTGATATGTAGAGGAGGATCTGGGGCTCTGCTGTTCTTAGAAGGTGCTGATTTTTTCACATAGCTGCGGTTCTCAGAATGGCTATGTGGAGAGGATGTCAACTGTAGGCCAATCTTGAAAACTTTGTTCATGTTATGAGAAAATTCCAGAAAAGGAACATCTGGGCTTTGGTGGGGGAGAAGGGGAATTGGGTGCAGTCTGGACTGGTGTCTGTGGGGATGGCGGTAAAGGGGAATCCTCTTTTTGTCCTGCAGAGATCTGGGATGAATCCTCCTGTAGTTCTGACATAGGCTCTTTCTGTGTCATCTTTTTGGCCATCTTTATCTTGGCTTGTTCGGGCTTTACTGGGCTTATCGTTTGTTCAGGCACTGGTTGAGCTTTGTTTTGGAACAAAGCTGATGGTGCATGGTTCACAGAATAGAAAATGTTTGATAATGTTTCGCTCCTGACCTATTTAAAGAGAAACCATCTCTGTTGAACAAATGTCTCCGCTCCCAAAAGATGTTAAAATTGTCTATGAGCGTTACAGTTGTTTGTTTGCATGTTGCATCCAGCCATTTGTTTAACATCAGAACTCTGGAAAACATTTCATCTCCACAATTAATGGGCCCCTGAGGGCCGCTGAGAAACACCTTGACATTAAGACCATCAACTAAATTCAGTAGACGAATGTAATCCTCTTTCAGTATTTCAGATTTCCTCAGGCCTGCGTCGCCCAAGGCTTCAGCTTGTATGATGAATTATTCCAAGGTCGGGCGTTTTTTCATGATCTCTGGAAGGATGTCTGATACATTAGACACCAGGCCATAGTTCAAAGGGGTATAAATCAACACCTCTGTGTTTTTCTTGTTACAGAAATGTTTAATCCCACGTATAGATCCACTGCATAATATCAGGGTCCTTGGCTCTGTGGCCTGTTTTTCTCTGGTAGCTTAGAGTGAAGATTGTTGACATATACACATACAATTTCAATTCCATCCAGAAATAAATTGGATATGCTGCATTTTAAATATAGCTTAGCAAACTGTATTACTTCATCATTTCCTCCCATTATAAAGGCAGCAGCTTTACTATAGTGAACAAAAATCCATTTAGTCAGGAGAGTTTAGAGAAGAGTTGATGTGATCTCAGCTAATAATCAATATCCTGCAGACTGAGCATGCTCTGTGTTAGGAAGCATCATCAGAGGTAAACCACCACAGCTTCCTGTAGCTGGTTGGTCAGAACCAGCCTGATGTTTAGACAGACCAACTTAGATTCAGGTCAAACCGACTCTGAGGTGTCAGAGTTCCCCTCCATGAGCTCTGATGGTGGTTATTTAGGTTCTGACTGCGGGTCGGTCTGTTTTCTTCCCTCTGCAGCAGAGATCATGTTTGAGCTTTCATTGCTCTGAGCTCCTGCAGACTAAGAACAGTCTTCCAGCTGCAGCAGCTGCTCTAATCGACTCTTTTCTTTTGTAGAAATGTCAACATCTGTAGTTTACTCAGCAGTGAGGACAGGAGACGTCCATCAGGGACAAATCACCTGCAGAGCAACCAGGAGCAGAGACACAGCTGCTCCATGACACCTTGAAGATCAATTTCCTTTTTTAATTGAAGGAGATTTAATCTGATGTACATATAACTTCAGATAATGACTGTGGTTGAAAATAAAATCCTGTTTTTGTCCTCACTGATGTCTGACTGCATCATGTCTTTCATCCTGGAGCATCTCAGCAAACAGTTGTTTGAAACAAGTTTAAAATAAATAACCTAGAGCCAAACAGGAAGGGATGTGATGCTGCTAACCCACAGCCAGGGCCCAGTTGGTGGAGATACGTGTCTTTACATCATTGGCTGCTTCATGTTCCTGCAGCCCCTCAACCACAGAGGAAGAGGAAGGTTTTATTCTCAGCCTCTGAACATCTCTATCAGAGCTCTGAGAGACACAATGAAGGAAACATCTGTCAGATTTCTGCTCAGTAAGTAGAGATTCTTTCTGAACATTTCCTGGGTTTCTGTAGATAACTGATGATGGAGGAGAGGCTGGGAAACAGCCTGGAACTGGGTTAAAACACACTGAGGAGAAGTTCTACTGGAATCTGAAGAGAACAGATGAAACCTGGAAAATATTAATAGAACTTTGTGACAGAGAGCTATTTACTACCTGCTGGAACAACGTTTAGAGTAACGGTCTGAATGGAAACTATCTGAGGTGTAAAACTGGTTTTATGTGAGAAATTATGAAGTTTTTAGTTCAAAGTTATTTTTTTCCTTTTTAGTTCTGACCTCGGTGCTGAGCTGCACAACAAACCAAGGTTGGTTCACTTCCTGTTTAACACCTTAATATTCACAGTTAGCACAAACACTGCATCTCTGCAAAACTTTGGATACGAGTAAATGTCAATGTTATAGAAGCTGAAATTTTTATAAATTAATAAATACTAAAGTTTGTCATTCCAGCAGCTGCTCTGACTGTGAGTCCCAGCAGATCTCAGTTCTTTGAAGGAGAATCTGTGTCTCTGAGCTGTGAGGAGAACAACAGCTCTGCTGGATGGACTGTATGGAGGAACACAACCAGAGAAACCAGGACTGGATGTGACGAATGGGGGGAACCAGATGGATCTACCTGTATCATCTACCTGTACCCGTTTGACAGTGGAGTTTACTGGTGTTGGTCGTCCAGAGAGGGAGCAGCCAGCAGCAGCATCCAGCTCTCACTGTCACTGGTAAGATCAGACTGTGGAGTTAGGTGTTGATGAAGCTCGTGTGGAAATGGATGAAATGCTGTAGTTTGTCTCTGTGTTGAGGTGGATCAGTGATCCTGCAGAGTCCTGTCCTCCCTGTGATGGAGGGAGATGACGTCACTCTGAGCTGCTCCAACCTGGACCACTCCCTCCAACCTCAGCTGCTTTCTATAAAGATGGCTCCCTCATCGGGACTGAGCCACAAAGGTCACATGACCTCCACCCCATGTGACCAGCTCTGATGAAGGCCTCTACAGGTGTAACATCAGTGGTCATGGAGAGTCTC
>JAGKQL010000909.1:0-54027 GCA_018398635.1 Cyprinodon brontotheroides
ATAACAAATTACACACACTTTGCTTAACAGTAACATGTTATGAATAAACCTTGAGAAAGAATCTGGATTGTTATGGGAAGAAGCTATGTCTGGTCTACAAACAACATTCTGCAGGGAAATGGTGTGGCCTTGAAAGAGAAACAGACTGAGTGAAAACTTTTATAGTGAGTAAATATGAATATTAATATATAATGAGAGAAAGATATAAATTTTCCCACTACAATCCTGCAATAAATAAATAATTTATAAGACAACTAAGGTTCTGGAGTTGTTCTCAGAAGCTCTCCTCCTGTTCATCTCCTCAGAGGTTGGTCTGGTTCTAAGTCTTAGTGGAGCAGAGCTGCAGATGATGAACTGGATCCAAACATCTACAGATGTTTCCAGAAGGTCAGCTGGAGCTGAGATGCTCCAGGGTGAAAGATCTGAAGCAGTCAGACATCAGTGAGAACAAAAACAGAATTTTATTTTCAACCACAATCAATAGCTGAAACTATTTTTACATCTAATTAGATCTGCATCAATAGAAAAAAGACTGAACAGACTGGAGATTAGTAGATGTTTTTTGATAAATTACATCACTGTCATAAAGAATGGGGAACTTATGACTTATTTTTTTTTACTAAGAGAGTGAAACAATAAATTCACTGATTAAGTAGTTTCAAACTATATTTTATTTTATTTGTAACAGAATGAATATGAGAAATAAAAGAAAGTGAAAAGTCAAGCCAAAGAGCTAAAATATTTAAACTGTCAGGGTTTGGTTGTGGTTTAGAGCAGGCATCCCCGCTGTCCTCGCTACCGTGATACCAGGTGACCGCTTCAGGAAGCGCAAGAGTTTTGACAGGCATTACGAAGCCTCAGGATTCAGTAATGATGTGGGAGATTGGAGGAGAGCTGCTGTCAGTATGATAGAGTTTGGATAGATTCTAAGAATAGATTGGTTAGAAAAACAACCAATCTAGTTGCTTAAAACTATTTTGGTGAGAATAAACAATGTAATGATGAAAATCTGAGCGAGCCACCGGACACAGTTAGTGTTAACACATTAGCATTAACCAGTATTTTCTCTATTCTATGGTTGTCCATATTAGTGGCGTCATCTGTAAGACACAGGCTCTCACCCTAGAGGTTGATGGTTTAAAACTTGACTTTGACTTTTGAAATTTAATAATTTTGGCTAATGAATGTAATTTGCATTGCTTTGCCCTAGTAAAAATATAGATTGGGTAAAAACGCTGCCAAATTAGGTCGGTTTAGCCAAAAGATTGGTTGAACACAACTTCCGACTGAATAAAACCAAACAATGTGGAAAAACTATTATGTTTGAATAAAAATGACTAACACCTTTCATTTTGCTCATCATTGCCCAATTTGCACAAACACTTTCACTGTCTGCTTGAGTTTATTTCACTACAATGGTAGAAAAACTGTGCATCTTCAATGATTGTTCTAAGAAATTTTACACTTAAGAAACATTACAATCAGCAACAGCGACGACAGAATCAGCAACAACGGAGGAACCAAATGTGTCCCTTCTAGTACTAAATATTATAAACAAATAGAAGTATCATCAGCCAATAGGTGAATATTAAAGTCCAGGCAGGCAAGAGGGAATTTATCAATAAAAAAGTAAAACAGAAGAGGTCAAAGTGAGGGACCATGTGGCACATTTCTTTCTTTTATGCAAAATTCAGATGTTAGGTCAGGATTCCATCTTAAAATCTCCTTTTATACCAGCTTCTCTATAAAATATGCCTAAATCCAGAATTTTATAACAGCTTAATGGATATGAAAATTCATCCATCCATTTTCCCTCACGCTTATCCCGCTGGGGTTGACGAGGGGTGCTGGTGCCTATCTCCAGCTGTCTACGGGCGAGAGGCGGGGTCCACCCTGGACAGGTTGCCAGTTCATCGCAGGGCAACACAAAGACAAACAACCATTCACACCTAAGGAGAATTTAGAGAAGCCAACTAACCTAACAGATTTGCTTTTGGATATTGGGAGAAAGCCGGAGTACCCGGAGAGAACCCACGCATGCTCAGGGAGAACATGCAAACTCCATGCAGAAAGACCCCGGCTGGGAATTGAACCCGGAACCTTCTTGCTGGAAACCTGCAGTGCTACCTACTGCCCCACTGTGCAGCACTACATACCTTCAGAAAAATAAAACTTAAAATTTACTTAAAATACAATCCCTTCATCCTCTGACGTGGAGCTCGCTTGGAGCTCGTCTGCCTGGCTGTGTTTCCTGGATGGGGAAGCCTTTTACAGTTTCCTTTTGTATCTATGCTCCTTTTTCTATGTCTGCTTCTGTCTCCTTCAACTTGAGTCGGGCTTGGCAGTTGGCCGCTCACACTGAGCCTGGTTCTGCTGGAGGTTTCTTTCTGTTAGAAGTGAGTTTTTTCCTCTCCACTGTCACTAGAAGCATGCTTAGTGTGAGGGATTGCTGAGGAGTCAATGATTTAATGGAATCAACTGGTTTTCCATAGAAAGATAACCTTGAATCATATTGACTGCATGATCTTCTGAACTGCCAAGTGCCCTGAGATGAAGTGCGTTGTGAATTGGTGGTTTATAAATAAGCTGCATTGAAACGTGAAACCGAATAAGATCACTCAACATATATACAAGAAGCAGCAACAACAAAGCTGTAAATACGTAAGTAAGGTCCTTCAAGTGCTGTAAACCAAAGAGAGCAATTCTTCTCATTTTCCTGGACAAATTTGCTTTAGTTGCAACAATTATATTTCTAAATCTTTCTTTCTCCGCAATCAAAAAGTGTCTGATTCTGTTTTTTACTGTGGAGTAGAAATCTGTGATGGTGGTTCTGGTCGTCTCAAACCAAGTTACCATCCTTCTTCTGGTTTGGACTAACAATGAGGACATTTTCCTCCAAGTTGTTCCAAAACTGTTTCCAGCAAATCTAAAAAGCTTCCTCGGCCATTTCAGGATGTGTCCAATAAGTTGGTTTCTCTGAGGTTCTGGTTCTGTTTGCAGCTTTTCTGCGTCATTTTGAGTTGGGACCAGACAAAGAGCGAAACACAAGAGAGGAGACAGAGACACTGACTTACCTGCTTCAGGTTTGGCTTCTTCACAACCGTATTCATCTCCTGGTTTAACATTTATATTTCTAACTATCTGAACAGCTGTAGGTTCTGTTTGGATCCCAGTTGATCCGTGGTGTTCTCCAGGGAAACTTGTTGCTTCTGCATCGATTGTCTCATTATTCTCACGGGATGTTTCTTGGTAGGTTTTAGCAGAGATAGTAGCTCCGTGCTTCTGTGTCTCTGCATTTGAAGCAATGCTGGTCGTATCTAAAAATGAGCCTGCAGCCGTCTGAGGAGGCTTCATGTCTCTGAGGTTCTTTATAATCAGATCTGGTTTAGCTGCAGGTAAATCCAGCTGGAAAGCTTTAAATTCAGTTTGTGTCAGAGGCGATGTGTTTTCTCCTTCAGGGTTTCTGCCAGGGTTCTGCAGAGACACTTGGTTGTAGTCCTCCCATCATACTTCCAACCATAGAACGGACCGCAGCGCTGGAGGTCACGGTGCTTTGCGTTGAATTATACAAATTCAGCCCCAGAGAAAGACAGCGAAGAAAGGAAACCATGTTGCTTAATCTAAACACAAAAAATCCTTTTAAAACAGAAAATATTATTGTTGAATTCTCCAATAAAACCAACACTGCAGCCAACCAGCAAACCTTCAAACGGTTTTACCACTGAGCAGGTCTGCCGTTACAGGAATCCACTTCAAAGGAATGCTGACGTCACAGCCTGCCGCGTCATAGCCATGGGCGGACCAGGCAGTGGGCGGTTCCTGTTGCCTAGCAACGTGCTGCACAGCGGGAATTCTGAACGCCAGTCACGTGACATGAGCGCTGCAGCTGTGCCGCGTGTTGTGGAGCTGACCGCAGAGAGCGGACAGGTAATGGGGGCGCGTGAGGACACGCGCAGCCTCCTGCTCCACCTGAGAGCTCAGAGAGACGGATTCTAGGCTGGTTTCCTGTCACAATAAAAGCACTTTGATCTGCGCTGATATTCTCTCTTTTAACACACTGTTGGTAACGAAGAGGCTCTGAACTTCTACTGCAAAGCTAATAATTGATTAATGATTGACATTAATTATACACTCATTTTTCTCTATTCTAATTTTCAGATTTACTTTCTATAACCAGCTTTTTGTTAGGTCTGAAAATAAATAAATAATTGAAATCATTTTCTGTTGGTTTTCTTATATTTATAGGTTTGTCTGTTAGTGGCTGTTCATCAGACAGTTTTTTTATGATTTCCTATCCTACATATAAGTTTATGTTTCAGAGTTAATATATTGCTTTGCTCTACAAAAAAATGAAAAGATAAAACGTATTTAAAAAGACCTTTTATACTTCCTTTAACCATTTAGGATAGGGCTATGTGTTACACAAAACACTTTATACTGTTGTTATGATGATACCAGCTATATCCTGTCTATAATCCAGATGAAGCTAACCCATTACATAGATTACAGGCATGTCTTGAAGACATAAAAACCTGGATGACTCTTAACTTTCTGCTGAATGCAGACAAAACAGAAGTTATAGTCTTTGGGACCAGAGTCTTTGAAAAGAAGCTGATTAGTCAGTCACTTCATTTGGATGAGATTAAACTGATTTCATAATAATAAAGTAAAAAATCTTGGTGTTATTTTTTGATCAGGACCTGTCATTTAAATCCCATATCAAAAGAGGTTTCTAGAATTTCCTTCTTCATCTGAGGAACATTGCAAAAATTAGAAATCTCTGTCCAGGGTGATGTTGAGAAACTAGTCCATGCATTTTGTTACTTCAAAAAGCTGTTTACCATTGTAGCAATCTTTACTCAGTGTTGGGAAAGTTCTCTTTCTACGTGAACTAGTTCAAAGTTGAAGTTCGAGCTTATTTTAAAATGAACTAGTTCAGTTCATAGTTCATAATTCAAAACCAAAAAATGAACTAGTTCATAGTTTCTTTGTTTTTTTCATATATTGCTCAATTACACCATAGCCTACTGTAGAACCACAGACAGCAATTATTTTATCAGTTGTAACTCTGAAACTGTGCGCCAGATTTCATCTTCATATCCAGTTTTGAATCCTTATCCAACCAGGGTTTACATTAGCATTGAAGGGACAGCATTTCCCCATTGTTGCTTTAACGCTTTGTTGCTGTCCATTCACTTCACACTAGTAGCAGCTGCAGCTTTCACCCCTACAGTATATATTCTCAAAAATCATCAGGAAAAATGTGTGCTGCTTGAATGGTCTTTTTTATGAGTAATTATTAAAATAAAAATAGGAAAGTAGTAGTCTATTTAAGGTGCAAATGTTTTTTTTTATTTTAATAATTTTTTCCATTTGAAATTCCATTTCAATACATACTAAAAAGGAATACTGGAATCCTTGAAAATTATACCAGGCAGGTTTAACAAACAAGTTACATGGATAGTAAAACCCCCAAGAACAGGCAGGGGCGGATCTAGAAAAATATTCTATGGGGTGGCGAGAGGGGCAGGAATTTTTGAGGGGTGGCAACATATAACATTTGTTTACACTGAATTTAATCACAGTTATCACAGTTTGGTGAAAATAGTATGTACAGTACTAGTGATGCATGTGAAGCAGTTCATATTAGAAATACATTGTACAATGTGATCTCACTTAATAGGAGATAGAAGAATGATAACACTACTTCTAGAGGGGCCTTATGACAGGAAAGGTATTAAGGTAAGACACAGGTGCTGAGTCGCAGATGTGTGAGATTGACTGTCAGAGAGGAAGCTTTGCAGCATTTGCACAAGAAGAAACTATAGAAAGAAAAAGTTACCCATCAGAGATCTATGGACTGAGCTGTACTAAAGTGAGCATTACTACACAGTAGAAATAAATGGGTCAAGGCACCCGAACAAGGTACTGGACATCCATGTAATGTTTACTCTGAACACACATTTACCCCATTTGTTCCTCAGTAACTTGACATACAGCAGTTAAGGCAACATGAAAGGGACATTTCATGCATGTAGATCTGCTATAGATAGAGCTGCTGTATCAACAAATCAACAAAAAGGCAGGTACTATGTTACCTCCAAAACTCCACAAATCTGAAAAGAAGCAACATAAAAATAAATTTTGCTTCCAATCTGTAAAAGTATAAAACATTTTGTGAGTAGCTTCATACAGGTCATTTCTGAATAGTTTCATACGATATATACAAAAAAGAAACAACAACACTGCTTCGTATTAAGCAGGATTTACACCAGTATCACATTTTTACATTTACTTTTAACATTTTTGGTTTTATTAAAGGAAATATCAGATTTTCTCAGGTGCCAAAACAAAATGTAACAGCTCTGTAAAGGTTCACCAGAGAGCAGAACATAAAGTTAACATGACTATAACAGCTGAATGCAGTGATTTCCATGTTGCTCAGCAAAACGCTTCACAACTTTATTTCGATCCAATGCCTTTTTGCGTTTTGATTTGAGTAAAACCAAACTTGATCGTCTCTTTTCTGTCATAGTTGACCGCAAATATGTCTTTATGAGCCTGAGACGCCAGGCCTAACTAACATCATAGATAGAGAAATAACGTTCTGCAACCTGATTTTTATCATCTCAAAATCAGCATTGCAGCTATTCTAGCAACATTGTGCTTTCATTATGATTTCATTTCTCGATAGATACTGTAATTAATCAGTTTTTACCTGTTTCATCCTGTGTCTCCTCTCCCCATCACCCCTGGATCCCTCGCTTTGCCCCATTCGGTTTCAAAACAATCAGTCTCAGTCGCTTCTATAAGGTCTCTCTCAGTGCTGCATTCACTGCAGTCCGACATTGGAAAGCGGCCCAATTCTCAAATTATCCATAATAATAATAATTTTAAGCCTCGCCACCCCTACAGCCAACTGGGGTGGCAGCAGGGGTGGCAAGGCTGCATTTAGGGTGGCATTTGCCACCCTATGCCACCCCAGTAGATCCGCCTATGAGAACAGGGGTCTTCTATGTTTTCCAGACCAAGGACCCCCAAACTGATGGCGAGATGGAGCGGGGACCCCCTAACTATATATATTGTATGAAATTGTGTCCTATAGTCACTCTATTACAGATGGAGTAATGTAAAGAAATTAATTTCTCACTGGGATTATTAAAGTTTTTCTGATTCTGATTCCTGGTTGATGGGGCAGGTGTTGTGAAGGAAACGGTGCCCAGCTTGAAAGAGCTCCTGTGTGTCGCTGAATGTGTGCATTGATGACTGAAAGACATCTTTTGTCTCCATTTATCTGTTTACTACAGTGTGTTGATTTCATGTTAATGAGTATTTAAAGACATTTCAATTAGTGGGGAAAAAATTGCAGGGGGGAATATAAAAATATCAACTAACCATGCAGACCCTCATGCAGTACCTCCGTAGACCCCTCTAGGGGTCGCGGATCCCCTGTTGAAGACCTCCGCTCATGAAGATTTTACTAACGTACAAACTGAGGGACCAGGCTGAGGTAGGAATTTAAGGTTACTGAAGTGCGGATTTTTACTGAAAGCCGCGGAGGGCAAACTTGTTGCCATCATCCTCACCCACCACCTGGTCATAAAACTGTTTTAAGTGATCATACTGCTGCTTTGTCGCCTCCACGGTCGCCTCCATGCTGCATTTTGTTTTGATGACGCACGCGGCTGCTACGACACTGGTAGCTGCTGTTGCCAGATTGGGTTTTTTTCCTGCTACATATTAAGGCCTGTTTACGGTGTGATTTAGCCGGGGTTTCGCCTGGAGGGCTCTATAGAAATCTGGCAACCTATTGAACGGAGCTGAACTGAGAGAGCGTGCCGTTCACAGACACCAGAATGAAGCGAGTTCACAATAGCATTCATCAGGCAGTAATGCAGTACGCTCAGTTCACGTTCGCCCAAAATATGAACGAGTTCATGAACTTTCGCTCAATGAACGCGTTCAGGCACAACACTGTCTTTACTATCAGGAAGTCCACAAACTGTAGTTAAAAAGCCTTCAGCTGATCCAAAATGCTGCAGCCAGAGTTCTGATGAAAATGAAAAAGAGAGATCATATCTCGCCTATCCTGGCTTCTCTTCATTGGCTTCCTGTTAAATCCAGAATAGAATTTAAAACCTCCTCCTTCACACATATAAAGCCTTAAATGGCCAAGCTCCATCTGATATCAGAGATCTGATTGTTCCTTATGTTCCTAACAGAGCACTGCTTCCTCAATCTGCAGGTTTACTAGTGGTTCCTAGAATTTCTAAAAAGTAGAATGGGAGGCAGATCTTTTTAGTTCTCAGGCTCCTCTCCTGTGGAACCAACTACCAGTTTTAGTCAGTGAGGCAGACACCCTGTCTACTTTTTAAGGCTAGGCTTAAAAATTATATATTTTTAAATAAAACTTATAGTTAGAGCGGCTCAGGTTATCCTGAGATATCTCTATATACTGCTATAGGCTTAGAATGCTGGAGGACATACAGACTCCTTTTTCATTCACTCTGAAGAATTTGTTATTTGTAATTGTTATACAATCTCTAACGTTCTGCTCTCTCTGCTTTTTCTCATAGTAGCTTCATCTGGTCTGTTCCTGTTTGGCTGTGACTCCATCCTGAGAGAAATATCAGCTGTGCTGCTGCTATCAACACTACTGATTATAAATGTTGGAGATTGGCCTGTTTTTCAGTGTAGTCCTGTTTCTCTGACTGTGACTAACTGGATGTGCTCTCTTCATCCTCTGGCATGGGAGCTGGCTCAGAGCTTGTCTGCCTGGCTGTGTGTTTCCTGGACGGGGCCGCCTGTGGAGGGGGTTTACTGTTGCCTTTTGTAACTTTTCTTCTATTCTATGTCTGCCTTTCTGTCTCCTTGAACCCCAGTCGGCCTCAGCAGATGGCAGCTCTCACTGAGCCTGGTTTTGCTGAAGGTTTCTCCCTGTTAAAAGGGAGTTTTTCCTGTAAATGATGAGTGTGAATGTTTGACTTCCAGTTCATGAGGTGATGCAATCAACTGGTTTTCTTTTAATAGAAAACTTTGAATCAAGTTGACTGGATGATCTGGTTGAAAGTACCTTGAGATTACATGTGTTGTGTATTGGCGCAATATAGATAAACTGAATTTAATTAAATTTATACATTTTTTTTTTTGTTTGATATATATATTTATTCAGAAAGTATGTCCATACAGAATTTACATCCAGGATACAATATTATTCTTCTTTTTCCTTTTTTTTCTTTTTCCTTTTCCCCTCCCCCTTTCCCCTTGAACCCCCAAACCCCCGAAAAAAGAAAAAAACACACATCAGCCCTCCCATTCTCTCTATGTGGCAACTCACTTAGTAACATTACATTTAGTAGTATCCATATTCTTAAAAGGCCAGATTAAGAAATAAAGGATACAACAAAAGTATTAGAGGAATTAAACAAGACAGTACAGATCAAACCGGATCAGTCTCTCAGGTCAAGGCTAGTAAGAATGTCCAGGAAGGGAGTCCATATCTGGTCGTACTTAGCCAATGTCCCCCGTGTTGAATGGAGAATCTTTTCAGGAGTGGAGTACGACAACAGTTCGTTGATCCAGTGTTTTTGGTTTGGAGGCTCCATAGATTTCCAATTTTTAAGTATACACTTTTTTGCTGCAGATGATGCTAGTAATATAAAGTATTTCTTACAGGAATTTAATTTCAAAGACATAACATCTCCAAGTATCCAGATCCTAGGGTCAGGTTCTAAAGGTAGCCCACAAACTGATGAAGTTACCTGGAATACATTATTCCAGTAGATTTGCAAGTGTATACAATTCCAAAGCATATGAAGAAGATCCCCTACAGACATCCTACACCTCTGGCATTTGTCAGTGATACTAGCATTCAGCTTATTCAACCTATATGGGGTATAATATATGCGGTGAAGAATATTAAATTGAATTTGTCTATGTTTTGTTGATGTTAATATGGTTTGAGATGAATTTAATAATCTATTCCAGCTTTTATCATCATAGTTGCAGCTTAAGTCCAACTCCCATTTAGATTTTTTTGAGTGTTTGTCATAAGCTGGTGAAGAATCAAGAACAACTTTATAAACATATGAAGTAAGTCCTTTTGTAGTAATACGTTTGGGATCTAATAGACATGATTCAAGCAGAGTTTCCTCTGGTTTATTTGGAAATATTTCTTCTGTTTGACTCTTAATCCAATGTCTGATCTGCAAATATTTGAAATGATTATGCCTATGCAAGTCAAATATTTCAGATAATTGATCGAAGCTGGTAAAGACATTGTTGGTATAAAGGTCACCAACTGACCTAATACCTTTTCTGATCCAAGTTTGTAGTATACCATCTGCTAAAGGCTGGGGGATGTTGGGATTATTTTTAAGTGGTGTGTTAACCAACAGTTGTATCTTAATGTTCAAGAGAGTATGTAACTGAAGCCATGCATTAGCTAAGATTAAAGGATTTGATGTAATTGTGGAAAGTTGCTTTTTTGAACTCAAAAAGGGGATGGTTGCTAATGAAATGGATTTTAATTCTTGTTGTTCTATCGAGACCCACCTCACATCGTAGTCGTTAGAATGAATCCACATCCATAAAGTACGGAACTGGGAGGCTAAGTAATACATTCTGAAATTTGGAAGATTTAATCCACCTTTAGTATAGGGAGCCTGTAGTGTAAGAAGCTTAACTCTTGGGGCCTTCTTTTGCCATAAAAATAGAGATATAGCTTTATCCAGATCCTTAAAAAATGTCATTGGGACTTTTAAGGGGACACATTGAAATAAGTAAATAAATTTAGGTAATATAGACATTTTAATTGAATTAACTCTGCCAATCAAAGATAATGGGAGATCCATCCATCGCTCCAGCTCTGTTTTGGTTTTATTAAGTAATGGTGGGTAATTCTTTCGGTAAATTTGATCATACGAGGAACTAATATTAACACCAAGGTATGTAAAACCGTCTATGCACCATTTGAATGAACCAGGTAGCAATTGTGTCTCCTGTTCTGTAATATTAAGTGGAAACGCTTCACTTTTGGAGTAATTGATTTTGTAGCCAGAGACTGCACTGTATGTCCCAAGGCATGCCAGTAAGGGTGGAAAGGATTTAGACGGTTGAGATATAAATGCTAATAGATCGTCTGCATACAGCGCAACTTTATGTTCTTCTGTACCTACTGTACGTTTATACCTGTAATGGATGGGTCAGAACGGATAGCAATTGCTAATGGTTCTATAGCAATGGAAAATAGGCTAGGAGAACTTGGGCAGCCCTGCCTACAACCTCGAGAGAGCGAGAAGGCGTCCGACAGAACCCCATTGGTCAAAATCTGTGATCTAGGGCTATTAAAAAGTATTCTTACATATCTAATAAAGGTTTCACCAAAATTCATAGCTCTCAGGGTCTCAAAAAGGAAATCTGGTTCAATTCTGTCGAACGCCTTCTCAGCGTCCATAGAAAGTATTACCAGGGGGTACCTCTGTCTTTTAGCAACATCTATAACATGAAACAACCTCCGAATATTGTCCGCTCCCTGTCGGTTCTTAACAAAGCCTGTTTGGTCTGCATGAATAATTTTTGGGATTATTTTCTCCAGTCGAGATGCTATTATTTTAGACAAGATCTTATAGTCGGAGTTGAGAAGGCTCAAGGGTCTATAATTACCGCACTTTTGTACATCTTTTCCAGGCTTTGGAGGCAATGTTATTGTTGCCATTTTGGAATATCTCAGAAGCCAGTAAACTGACTCTTTTCTATTTTTGATTTCTTTAAACTAGTCATTTAATCTACCTCGTATTTATTTTTCTAGTAGCGTGTAGTGTTTGCATAGATGTTAGATTTTCTGTAATCCTGAATTATTAGAATAAAGGCATCATTGGCTAACTTGTAGTGGTTCTGGTCTTTCATATAGCGGAGGATTTATCACTCAGGTCAGATCCACCCCTTTTTGCAATAGTGCGGATAAACAGAGATAAGAGGTTCTTTATTGATAATAGCTCTGCTGGCCACTTAACCTCGGTCACTAGATTGGGAGACCTGGATTTTAACAGCCGGTCCAGGAACCCTCCAGAGGTGAATCTGCAACCCGGTAAGTAGATAATTTAAAGCTACAATTATCCAAATAAGAACACTAAATTGATTTTACCTTCGATTTCGAATAGGTTAAATAATTAACTATAACTCCAGTTCTAGTTAATCATCTTTTCATTATCTGCAGGATATTATTTTGCACAACACTGTGCAGTCATCCCATAATAAGGCTGGGCTGAATTTTCCCCAGTAAGTACTGGTTAACTACCCATAAGTTACTTATTAGTTACCTATGCACTCTCTAGCAGTTAATGCAATTTTGTGAACCTTATAGTGAAGTTTTACCCAGTGTTGCATGTATGTTTTTATTATATCTTCCCCATCTGTGTAGATTTTAAATAAAATCAAGTCATGACAAATTACTAACTACACTCATAATAAAACATATAACGTAAATAGGAACATAAAAACTCTATAGCTACTAAGTGAAACCATTGTCAGAAAAACGTTTTAGTCATGCAAATCATTATGCAATTTTTTTTTAATTAAAGGACAGAAAATATTTCTGTATGCATTTGGAACAAGACATCAAAGTATTTCCATTGTCTTCAGTTTGTTCCAACTAAAGCTCTCTTTCCTCAGATGATTGGGTTGACAATCTTGCCAATAAAAAGAATGTTTTCTGCGTTTCTCTCTGTGATGATCACCATGAAAGGGCGGTTTAACTTCAACTCTGGGATGGGGCCTTCGATACCGGAGTAGTTAACATATCTAATACCAGTAACTGCTGCAGCAGAGACTCCAGCCTCATTTACGTCCAGCGTGGCTTGGTGCACAACCTTTACAGTGCAATTAAAGCAGAGTGAGTTGATTGTGTGAAGATAACATAAGCAAGGACCTTTCCTTCATATTTTCCCATCTTACCTCCGAAACGAGCAGGTTCTTTTCCTCTGCAAGGCCACTCAGATTCGCCTGACCCCCAAACACATCTGTTATTCCCATCCCTTTCAGCACGTCATTTAGCTTGGAGGAGGTTTTGATAGAAAACTTGGGAACAAAGATGTTCCATACCCTAAAATAATAATCATAATAATACAGGAACCTTCAATACTTTTTACTTAATGTAGAATCTGTTCACCTTAATTCCATCGACTTCATCCACTTATTGACATGCGCAGGGCTGATATTGTTCTCCAGCATTGTCATATTGTCAGGTAAGAGCAGCAGCATGGAGTAGAGGTTCCTGAGGGGCAGGTGGAGAACTGATGTGTGGATTTCCTGGTCGATATAAGTACTAACATCTTCTTCCATTGTCATCATCTGGACCCTAACCTGGTTAATGATAGATGAACAGTTATGTAGATTTTTTGCGGGGTAACCCAACTGGATTTCGAATCCAACGCCTTAACCTCTCGGCCATCACAGCTGGTGAGGAAATTAAATGTTAGTTATTAGAATGGTAATAGAAAAGGTCAGGGAATTGAACTGGAAGGATGCAAGGATTTGAAAATAAATTAGAGCTCACGTTCTAAATACATCAAATTTGAACCCTCCTCACAGCATGCACTGTTCTTTTGTTGGTTTTTCTGAATCAGGGACTGAAGTTGTATCACCTCTTAACAAACGTTTAAAACCCTCATAATGTTGCAACATCAGCTGAAGTCGCTACAGGATCAAGAAAGTGCTATATTCCCTCCACATATTCCAGTCTCATAAACATACAATAACATGAAAATAAAGTCTAAAATTAAAGTTTTTCCTTGTATTTTGTATCATTATATTTTAGCATTAATGGTCAGGGTGTTAAAATGGATGGACTCTAATTTTCTTAATTGGATATTAAATGTTTTCTAAAACAAAGGTTGATCATTTCTTTTTTGTTTTTACTCCTGATAGTTCAGTTCTTTTGCAGCCTTGTACTGTTGCCATTTTTACAGTGGACTATATATATATATATATATATATATATATATATATATATATATATATATATATATATATATATATATATATATATATATATATATATATATATATATGGTTTTTTTTACCATTTTGCTTCTGTGAATATAAAAATTCATGCTTGCTTTACAATCAACAAGTATTTCCTGTAAATGTTAATGTGAAGAGCTCAATAACCTGTGGTTTATCTAAATAATTCTATAAAAAATCAAGGTTTTTGGAAATGTTTATTTGTATGGCAATTTCTTTTAAAATCAATCAATCTCTTTATTTAGAAACAATTATGGTCCATTAACAGACAAAAACAAGAACAATAAAAAAAAAGAGAAAAAAATATATATATATGTATGTAAAAATAATTTATATATATATATATATATATATATATATATATATATATATATATATATATATATATATATATATATATATATATATATATATATATATATATATATATGATAAAATAATCAATCACTGACATATAAACTAAAGCGCCAATGATTCCACAAACTGGAGAAGAATCTCACTGAGCTTTGAACAGGATTGGTCAGAGTCTGAATGATGCTGTTTGCAGAGTCTGTTAATCTCCACATACATCTGTGCCTAATGTTTCAAAGCACAGCAGCGCAGGTTGGTACATTGAAATTCACAAACATCTGACTGGCACTACACCATCAGGGCCACCTAAGCAGCATCCTCATTGCGTCATTATGAGCGACCTGAAGTTTATTCATACTGCTTTTCCTGTAATGCCGCCACAGGTGGGCTGTATACATTGGAGTACAGTATGCTTTAAAAAGTGCAATTGTGACAGATGCCGAGCACATGGAGAACCTCCGAAGAAGAATATTAGCTTGTACATATTGAGTACAATGCTGCCTGTAAATGTCTTTATCATCAGACAGGTCAGCGGTGATGTAATGTCCCAAATATTTGACCTCATCAGTGACCTGGAGGATGCTGCCAGACAGAGTGAAGTCAGGAAAAGATAATTTAGTATCTTCTTTGCTCTTAACAATCATGATGTTGCTCTTTTTTGCATTGTATTTAATGTCATGCTGTAACCCATACTGAGAGCAAACCCTTAACATTTGTTGCAGACCAGCACTATATGGACAGAATATCACAAGATCGTCAGCATACATCAGGTGGTTGATGGTTCGATTACCAACCCGACAGCCAGTCCTACATTGATTCAGCAGGTTAGATAAATCATCCATATACAGGTTAAAGAGGCAAGGGGATAAAATGCTGCCTTGTTGCACATCATTACCAACATAAAAAGAAGATGATACAGAGTTTCCCCAATTTACTCATGCAATTTATGAAACAATTTGTCATGATTAACAAGATCAAATGCTTTTGATGCATCTATAAAGCACATAAAAATTGTGGTATTATGTCTCTTGTATAAATCTAAGATTTCCTTGAGAGCAAAAATGCACATATCGGTGCCAAGTTTTGGTTTAAAACCAAACTTATTATCAGATGTGGCTATAAACGTCTCGATTCTGCTTAACAGGGCCTTCTCAAAAACTTTCGATAAGGTACCAGCTAAAGCTATGGGCCGATAGTTGTCTTTGCAATTTATTTTACCAGCCTAATCTTTTACAATAGGCATTAAAATAACAGACAACATAGAGTTTGGTAAAATACCATGAATTAAAAACCCGGTGAAACAAATAGCCAACAAAGGAAAAATTTTCCTACTTGCTAATTTGAAGTGCTCAGTAGATATCTTGCCCACACCATATGCCTTATTATTTTTCAACTTCTTAACAATGTCACTAACTTCTTGTGAAGAAACAACAACATCTTCATGCATATCTATGTTACTCTTCCTATTTTAAACAGTTCATAATAGTGTTTCTTCCATAAATGTATAATTTTGTCTGGTCCAGGTACACTATCAATATTCGTTGGCAGGGAGGCTTTCAGATTGTTAACTCTTTTTATTTCTTTCCAAAATTCAGAAGGCTGTTGAGTTGTAATTTTCTTGCTAGTGACTCTGATTTAAGTGCATTTTCATTCCTCTTAATAAACCTCAAGGCATATTTAAAGCTAGCATTTGCTCCCTTCTTGTAGTCAAATGCAGGACCATGTCTGGGTTTGCCTGATTCAGCCCCACAGTTTGAAAGCCCTTCTGACCTCTGTATGAAGATCTTTAATATAATCATTCCACCCTGGCTTTACTTTGTGTTTTTTAGTTTTATTCAAAGGCCTGCCTGAAATAAGAACAGATTCTACAACCTTCTCATATAGTGTGCACAACTCTTTTTCATATTGTTCATTTTTACAGTTTATGTCTAAACATGTAACTGCACTTTTTGGTCAAATAATATCATTCAACAGGATTTCAGAGTGGATGCGGAACAAATTGAGATCCTGCTCAGTCTAATTGTCCCAATATATATTTTCTTCTTGTGTATCATTATTCATGGGCAAAAGGTCTGGTAAACTGCCAATTTTTTATAGACAAGGAAAAGGGAATATGATCAGATGTTGCAAATTCATAATTAATCCTGATAGTCTCTAAAGAGTCATGTGCATGTTCAGTGCAGATACAGTGGTCTAACCATGATGTTGTGTGCCAAGCTTCACTGATGTAAGTGTAGCTGTCAACAGGCAAAAGTATTTTACTAAAGAAAATCAACTCATTGGTGGAACAAAACTGTTTTAGGTGATTGGCAAATAAGGATTTACAATCTGTCACGTCAGCATTCATATCACCCACAATGAAAAAACAAGCAGATGGATTGTCCTGGATAAATGTCACAACATATGCCAACCTATTAAGATATTCATCTTCATTCTCTGGGTTTTATCAAGGTGTATATATATTCAATATAAGGAACTTTTTGTTTGCAGAACTGAACTCGAGTCCTATAGCCCAATCAACGTCCAGTCTGATCACTTTAATCAGTTGATCATATCTTTTATGCCACAGCACTGCAACGCCACCGAAAATGTATGCATATTTATTAATTTCACAATGAATCCCTGTGATTTTTTAAGTCTTTTAGAGTTATGTTTATTGTTTTTTCAGGTCACTTGATTAACTGTTATTTAATGTACACTGCTCAAAAAAATTAAAGAATCACTTTGAAAACACATCAGATCTCAATGGAAAAAAAATCATGCTTTTTATTTACGCTGATATGGACTGGGTGATGTGTTAGGGACAAAAGGATGCTACATCAGATGATGGAATTTAAAATTATCAACCTACAGAGGGCTGAATTCAAGGACACCCTAAAAATTGCAGTGAAAAAATTATGCGGCAGGCTAGTTCATTTTGCTGAACTTTCATTGCAGCAACACAAAAAATGTATTCAGTAATTTCCTGACAACGTCGGATGCTCCTAATGAGATGACGGATGGCGTCCTGGGGTATCTCCTCCCAGATCTGGACCAGGGCATCACTGAGCTCCTGCACAGTCTGAGGCAATTTGGTTTCAATGAGTTAACGAGTAGAACTTAAATAAATATATCATCATTGAGCGTACCTCCCATTTTATTCCTCTGGGCAAAGTAGCCATTTTTGTTAAGCCATAATTTGTGTTCAAATTTACATCTGTAGTTTTTAATATTATGTTTTTTTCCCAAGCTTTCAACTGTGTGTATTTAGAAACCCTCCCACCAAAGTTTGAAATAATAAAAAGTAACACGTGAGCAAAAATATATATAAGTGTTAAAAATGACAGAAGGAAATATTAGTAACACCTTACAATGATGTTAAAAAAATTTTAACTACGAGAGAGTGCCTAGGGAACTAATCAGGTTCTAATCGGTAGATAACCATTACTTACTGAGGAACACCCAGCCCACTGCTATTATGGAACTACTGCTTATTTAACTGGGAAACACTGAGTAACTAAGCAGGAACTATTGGGTCATTACACTTTAATTAAGGGCAAACAAAAACATTAAATTATTGTCAAGTTATGATTGTAATGAGGATATTACTTGGTATGATCCTTCATTTTACTTTAGAGTATACAAACACAGATAATGGTCAGGTACTGATTGGTAACTACCAATTAGTTCCTGATTAATTACTCTGTACATCCGTGGTAATTATGCAGTCATCCCATAATAAGGCTGGGCTGAGTTTTCCCCAGTAACTACTGGTTAACTACCCATTAGTTACTTATTAGTTACCTATGCACTCTCTAGCAGTTAATGCAATTTTGTGAACTTTATTGTGAAGTGTTACCCAGTGTTGCATGTATGTTTTTATTATATCATCGCCACTATGTAGATTTTAAATAAAACCAAGTCATGACATATTATTGACTACATATATATATATATAAAAAATATGAGGAGGAACATAAAAACTCTATAGCTACTAAGTGAAACCATTGTCTTAAAAAAGGTTTAGTCAGGGAAACCATTTTGCAATGTCTTTTTTTTATTAAAGAACAGAAAATATTTGTTTATGCATTTAGAACAAGACATCAAACAAAGTATTTCCATTGTATTCAGTTTGTGCCAACTAACTTCCTCAGATGATTGGGTTGACAATCTTGCCGATAAAAAGAATGTTTTCTGCGTTTCTCTCTGTGATGATCACCATGAAAGGGCGGTTGAACTTCAACTCTGGGATGGGGCCGATTATAAGGGACTGTCGAACGAGTTTAATAACAGTAACTGCTGCAGCAGAGACTCCAGCCTCATTTACGTCCAGCGTGGCTTGGTGCACAACCTTTACAGTGCAATTAAAGCAGAGTGAGTTGATTGTGTTAAGATAACATAAGCAAGGACCTTTCCTTCATATTTTCCCATCTTACCTCCGAAACGAACAGGTTATTTTCCTCTGCAAGGCCACTCAGATTCGCCCGAACCCCAAACACATCTGTTATTCCCATCCCTTTCAGCACGTCATTTAACTCTGAGGAGGTTTTGATAGAAAACTTGGGAACAAAGATGTTCCAAAACCTAAAATAATAATAATAATAATATAGGAACCTTCAATACTTATCAACCAAGACATTAAAAAACCCAACCTGATACTTAATGTAGAATCTGTTCACCTTAATTCCATCGACTTCATCCACTTATTGACATGCGCAGGGCTGATATTGTTCTCCAGCATTGTCATATTGTCAGGTAAGAGCAGCAGCATGGAGTAGAGGTTCCTGAGGGGCAGGTGGAGAACTGATGTGTGGATTTCCTGGTCGATATAAGTCCTAACATGTTCTTTCATTCTCATCATCTGGACCCTAACCTGGTTAATGATAGATGAACAGTTATGTAGATGTATAATAAAAACAGGATGACTCAGATCTGCTCAGCATGTTCAGCTGTGTGACTGAACCTTTTTGTTTTCTTCCACATTGAAATCATCTTCTCTGGTATTCCAAGGCTCGAACGGAGATTCCCATTCTCCTGTTTGAGCAGAAAGAGGAGATTTTATGAATTACTAAAAGCATAACTCAATGAAAGCGAGAGGTCAGGGAACTCATAGGCTGAGACCTTTTACCTTTGTAGTAGATGTAGCTGAGAAGGTACATAACTGTGTTTGGATCCAGGCTTTCTACCGTCTTGTTTATCTTTCCGTTAGTCTTATCAGATACATACTGATTGATGGTATTGGCGGCCTCTGTAGAATTGAGAAAGTCAACACTGAAGCCCTCTGCAGAATAGGACTGCTTCAGGACATCCAGAAACTCCGGCTTTGGCTTGAAGAGTTTGTCCACAAACACAGCCGAGCCTTTCGTGAGGTCATTATGAGCTGCTGTGTTTGCAAGGAGCGTACGAAAGGCCTGGTCTACATCTGTCTGAGCAAGCTGGGAGCTGCTGTAGCCCAGAGCACTGAATAGCTGCTGGTGGGTCTCCCCCCGCGCCCCCACAGACAGAGCAGCTAAGGCAGCAGAGATGCTAGCTGGAGAGAAGAAGATGTTTTTGCCTTGAGAGTCAGAATGATCTGATAACTTCTTGTACAGACGGAAGGCAAAGTCCTTGTTTGCTGAGGTCACCAGAGAGAGGTTGTTGTCACTGTCGTCTGCAGCGTTGTCTCGTGCTTCCACACCGTGTCCGATGTGATGATCGCTCCTTCCTACGCAGACCGCTGCTAATAAGACCCAGAGAACCCCGAGTGCACGCATCATGAACTAAAACAAAGGGTCAAAAGTGATGTTTGCTTTGGTTAGACAATATTTAGTGATTGACAAAAGCATGGTGGAATCTATAAACCTCTTCATCTGGTTATACAGATGAAGAGGTTTATAGATTTCAGGCTCTAAATTCATTTGTTGTTTTTTATAGTATTTAATACAGAGAGCCTTCTTCAGTAGAGTGATTTTTTTATTGTCTGACAGAACTCTTTAAATATTAAATAAAATAAACAAAACTTGTAAATTCTGATTCTTTACAGACAGCATCCCCCATAATATATTATGAGAGATAAAAATGGAATAAATTAACTCACTTTTTCTTTTTTTATTTTATAAAAAAATATATATATCTTCTAAAAAAAACAAAAACAATAAAACAATCACATTTTAATTCAATTTCAATTGAGTTTATTTATATAGCGCCAAATTCACAATACATGTCATCTCAAGGCACTTTTTACAGTTCAACCAGATCATACAGTCAAATTTTAACATATACCTTGATAATCAACACCGTTTCTGTACATTTTTATCCACTTACCCTTTTTCTGGCTGCAGCTCAGTTTGTCCCAGCTAACACAGGCTGGTTGGAGAAAGAGTCTATTTATATCGTCAATCAGATGAACTTTGATCTGGTTTATTTTCTGTCCAAACTTCATATTTGTTTTACATCTGAGCAGGGGATCAGACGATGACCAAATATGGCATCAAGGTCTGCAGCTGATTCACTAAAAATCTACAAAAGAAGTAAACAACTAAATATAATGTTTATTTGAATCTCCTAATTACCATTTAAGAATTGTTTAATAAATATGAATCTGTAAAATATTGAATGCGTGTGTGAATGTGAAGAATATGTGTGTGTTTTAGTTTTGAGGAGAGGGGCGTATGTAAAATGGGAGTTATGTGATGTCTGGCAGTGGCAGGTGTGGGAAATAATTGTTTTGGTTATATATTGTGATATTCAGGCTGCCCAATATAATATCGCATCTTTCACTTCTTAGTAACGATTTTCAAAAAAGAATGGTTACATAAAACATTGATGGGAAAAAGGGCTACCTCCTGCACCACCACTCTGGCAGAAAGCGCATGTGGAGCCCTTTAACTGTGCGTGCTAGCACCAAATCTGTATTTGAGGCAGTCACAGTGGAAGAAAACCCAAAAACAACATGATACATAATACCTAATCAATATTTTCTGATGAAAATATACAGCACTTGCCATTTATCTCATCATTTGATTTGATAGCTGGGGAAAATATGGCAATATATAGTGATACTGCAATATCGTGATAATATCGTATCGTGACCCAAGTATCGCACATCGGTATCGAATCGCAACATTCATCCCAATACTCACCTCTATCTGGCAGACAATGAGTTAAAATGAAGCTAAGATTAGCAGGTTAGTTATAACAGTATTCAGGCAAAGAAGTAATCCTACTGGTTAAGATGGCCGTTCTCTCCATTATACTTTTCATCTAGCTTTTTTCTTGGTGCTAGGTCATGTCTTTTAGTCAGCCTATAATGTTCTCTGTTTAGATTTCTTCATAAGAAAACAAGAACACCCATTTTTTTAATATGTTTTTATTTTAATATAATTGATCATCAATGTTACACTGTGTTATGTCATTGGCTGATCTTTAATAAATATTTTAACCAGTGTATCAGACTCCATTTTGAATGGATATTAGGTTAGTGCAACGTCAAGTAGCTTCTGATGTAGTTAAGCTACTGTTAACACAGAAAGTGTAACTTAGCTTGCTATAATTCTTTAGGTGGTAGCTTAAGTGTAGTGAAGCCCAATTTATTGTTGAGTAACTGATAGCTTAGCTCACTACACTGGACAAGTAGCTTGCTCAACACTGGTCGCTACCTACTTGATATAATGGTTCACTTTACTTTTGGCTATACAAAAACATTGCATAATAGCTGACAAAAATGGATGATAAAACAGGTCAGGGAGACATGGATGGACACAATTAAAAAAATATATAAAACTGTGCATAAATATTTGTGCTGATAAAAACAAAAAGTAAGAAAGAAGTCCTGGTTAGAGTACTGTTAAGAATTAGAGAAAAAAAATAAAGTGATTAGTATGTATGATGAAGATCTTCTGTACTGTAGGATTCTACTTTCTAGGCAGATTGGCAAATGTATTTTTTTTTTTTTTCATTTTAATAGACAAAAGAGACCACAGGAAAACACTGTGAACATGGTTTGAACCGGTGTGGGGAAACCCCATTGGATTTAAATTCTAACACCTTACCCTCTCGGCCATCACAGCTGGTGGTGAAGTAAAGTGGAAGGATGCAATGATTTGAAAATAAATTAGACCTCACGATATAAATACATCTAATTTGAATCCTTATCACAACATACACTGTTTTTTTCTGTTTTTGTTTTTTTGATTCAGCGTAGAGTGAAGTTGTATCACCTCTTAACAAATCTTTAAAACACTCATAATGATCCAACATCAGCTGAAGTTGCTACAAGATCAAGAAAGTTTAACAGAGAGGTTATGGCGTTGGACTTGAAATCCAATGGGGTTTCCCCCGCACAGGTTTGAACCCTGTTCACAGCAATTTCCTGTTGTTCTTTTGTCTGTTAAAATGCCAAGCAAGTGGAACTCATAAGAATCCTTCTCAAATCATAATCAAAGTAAAGAAAGTCCTTTCCACACAATAGTAGAGAAGGTGTTGGGAAATATTGCCACAATGGGACCAAATCAATTCGGTGAATCATACGTCAAGCCCTTTTTTTCCCTCAGAAACAGAGTATCTGAGGGAACGCGCTTTCATTCTTTACATTAGTATAACAACGACTTCTTTATTACTTTTTGCTTTTTACGCGTTGAAATATTTTATGGTTTTAAAATTTTTGTTTAACCATTAAAATAAAGACCATTTAAACTAAAATATATATAGATACAAAATATAGAAATATCTCTGTCTATGGAGGGAACATAACACTTTCTTGATCTTGTAGCGCCTTCAATTGATGTTGCATCATTATGAGTGTTTTAAAGGCTTGATGATACAACTTCACTTCCATCCTGCATCAGAAAAATACAGTGTATGTTGTGAGAAGGGTTCAAATTTGATATATTTATATCATGAGGTCTAATTTTTTTTTTTTTCAAATATTGCATTCTTCCAGTTCAACTTCCTGACATGTTTTGTCACAACTTCTGATAACTAACATCTATCATAACTTCCAACTTTGATGGCTGAACGGTTAAAATGTTGGACTCAAAATCCGTTGGGGTTTTCTTGCACAGGTTCCAACCCAGTGGGTTCTTTGTCTACTAAAACTAAGAATAACATGTTTGCCAATCTGCCCATAAAGTAGAACTCATATGAATCCTCAATATATTAAATCAAGTCCTTTCCACAGAATAGTACAGAAGATCTTCATCATACATACTAATCACTATTTTTTTTTCTCTAATTCTTAACAGTACTCTAACCAGGACTTCTTTCTTACTTTTTGATTTTTATCAGCACAAATATTTATGCACAGTTTTATACTATTTAATTGTTTCCATCCATTTGTCTCCCTGACCTGTTTTACCATCCATTTTCGTCACTATTAAGTGTGATTGGTGGTTTTTCCTTTAATGTTAGTAAGGTTAAATATTAAACTGTGCCGGTTTTTCCATTCTTTATGCTGAGATGTAGGGAAAGGAAGGAGGTTTGAAAAGGAGTTTCCTCCCTAGGTTAGATAAGGGGGAAACATAGATAAATAGGTCCTTATTGTGTTTAAGATCCTGATGTCCTGTCTCTGGTGTGAATGGAAAACAGTTGTCTGAAATGTTTATCTGTTTCTCTTGGGAAGATTGAATGTTCATGTGTAAGAATTCTCTATAAATGCAAAAGATGGGGCAGGACCTAGTCAGAATCACGCTGAGAGCTATATTCAGGTGTCTCGTGTGGTTCTCCTCTGCAGTGAAAAATAAAACCTTTCCTTCCTTACTCTCAGTGCTCATTTTTACTCCACATAAGCAATGTTTTTGTATAGCCTTAATTAAAGTGAACCATTATAACAAGTAGGTAGTGACTAACCAATCACTACTTAATCACTACCTGACAATTAACTAATGTTTTTCTGTACCCTTAATTAAAGTGAAACTATACATTAGTTCCTAATTAGTTCCTTTCTGTTTCGCAGATAACAAAGCAGTTTTCCTATAATAGCGATGTACTGGGTGGTCCCCAATAAGTAATTGTTATTCAAATTCTATCAATGTTCTCCAGATTAAATATCATAATTATTTCCTTGACCCCAATATTGTATTTTCAATTTAACAGGCTGTTTCTTACAAACGTGTAATTTTGACTTTTTTGGATTACTTTTAAGTATTTATTAGAACCTGGATTCGTTTTTTAACTTTCAGTTATTAAGTGCTAATCTGAATTTTTAATTTTTTTTAATGTAGATTTAATTAAAAAAGGTAAAAGGAGAGCTATGAGTGCAATCTGAGGTAAATTACTAATCCTCTTCTTTTTAGACCTTAGTATGAAAATATGCTCCAAAAATATGCTCTAAACTATAGTCTGGAATGGGTGTTCTTGTTTTATTTATGCAGAAATCTAAACAGAGAACACGATAGGCTGACTAAAAGACATGACCTTTGTCATTGTCTGCCAGACATCACATAACACCCAGTTCACATATGCCCCTCTCCTCAGAACTTGAACACAAACATCTGTCTCTGATCCTGATTTGCAGTAAAGGAAGAAAAGAAATTGTCGTTTAATTCCAGTTTTAACTCCTCAGAAAGATAGAGACATTATCTTGTTAAATAAACTTGCAACTGAAAATGGCTTGATATTTTTTAGTGACAGTCATAGTTGTTGTCTTCTGAATATTAAAGTAATTTCAAGTAGCTGATAGTTGCTGGTTAATGCTTTCTTTATTTGTAAAAATTTATTTCAGGAAATACATGTGCAAGAAGTTTTTGAATTTGCCGTTTAAACTGCATTTTGTTTGTTGAACCATGGTGCTTGTTTGTAGACTAAAAAGAAAAAAATGTAAAAGACAAAAATTATCATGAAGCACCTGAAGAAGAAGATTGTGGTTCTTTTGCAATCTTTAGATGATGCTTTTTATTGCATCTTATCAGTTGTTTGTTTACAAACATTGGTCAACATTTCAATATTTTAAAGATTCATTTTTACTGAACAATCCTTAAAATGGTAATTAGGAGATTCAACTGAAAATTAAATTTAATCAGTCACTTGTTTTGTACATCAGCTGCAGACCTTGATGCCATGTTTGGTCAGCGTCTGATCCCCTGCTCAAATGTAAAACAAATATGAAGTTTGAACAGAAAATAAACCAAATCAAAGTTCATCTGATTGGCGATATAAACAGTCTCTTTCTCCAACCAGCCTGTGTTAGCTGGGACAAACTGAGCTGCAGCCAGAAAAAGAGTAAGTTGCTAAAAATTAATTGAAAACGGTTTTAATGTTTAAAGTATAGGTTAAAATGTGTATAACCAGATGAAGAGGTTTATAGATTCCTATATGCTTTTGTCAATCACTAAATATTGTCTAACCAAAGCAAACATCACTTTTGACCCTTTGTTTTAGTTCATGATGCGTGCACTCGGGGTTCTCTGGGTCTTATTAGCAGCGGTCTGCGTAGGAAGGAGCGATCATCACATCGGACACGGTGTGGAAGCACGAGACAACGCTGCAGACGACAGTGACAACAACCTCTCTCTGGTGACCTCAGCAAACAAGGACTTTGCCTTCCGTCTGTACAAGAAGTTATCAGATCATTCTGACTCTCAAGGCAAAAACATCTTCTTCTCTCCAGCTAGCATCTCTGCTGCCTTAGCTGCTCTGTCTGTGGGGGCGCGGGGGGAGACCCACCAGCAGCTATTCAGTGCTCTGGGCTACAGCAGCTCCCAGCTTGCTCAGACAGATGTAGACCAGGCCTTTCGTACGCTCCTTGCAAACACAGCAGCTCATAATGACCTCACGAAAGGCTCGGCTGTGTTTGTGGACAAACTCTTCAAGCCAAAGCCGGAGTTTCTGGATGTCCTGAAGCAGTCCTATTCTGCAGACGGCTTCAGTGTTGACTTCCTCAATTCTACAGAGGCAGCCAATACCATCAATCAGTATGTATCTGATAAGACTAACGGGAAGATAAACAAGACGGTAGAAAGCCTGGATCCAAACACAGTTATGTACCTTCTCAGCTACATCTACTACAAAGGTAAAAGGTCTCAGCCTATGAGTTCCCTGACCTCTCGCTTTCATTGAGTTATGCTTTTAGTAATTCATAAAATCTCCTCTTTCTGCTCAAACAGGAAAATGGGAAACTCCGTTCAACCCTTATGATACCAGAGAAGATGATTTCAATGTGGAAGAAAACAAAAAGGTTCAGTCACACAGCTGAACATGCTGAGCAGATCTGAGTCATCCTGTTTTTATTATACATCTACATAACTGTTCATCTATCATTAACCAGGTTAGGGTCCAGATGATGACAATGGAAGAAGATGTTAGTACTTATATCGACCAGGAAATCCACACATCAGTTCTCCACCTGCCCCTCAGGAACCTCTACTCCATGCTGCTGCTCTTACCTGACAATATGAAAATGCTGGAGAACAATATCAGCCCTGCGCATGTCAATAAGTGGATGAAGTCGATGGAATTAAGGTGAACAGATTCTTCATTAAGTATCAAGTTGGGTTTTTTTATGTCTTGGTTGATAAGTATTGAAGGTTTCTTTATTATCATCATTATTTATTTACTTTTTTTAGGTATTGGAAAATCTTTGTTCCCAAGTTTTCTATCAAAACCTCCTCCAAGTTAAATGACGTGCTGAAAGGGATGGGAATAACAGATGTGTTTGGGGTTCGGGCAAATCTGAGTGGCCTTGCAGAGGAAAATACCCTGACTGTTTCGGAGGTAAGATGGAAAAATATGAAGGAAAGGTCCTTGCTTATGTTATCTTAACACAATCAACTCACTCTGCTTTAATTGCACTGTAAAGGTTGTGCACCAAGCCACGCTGGACGTAAATGAGGCTGGAGTCTCTGCCTCAGGAGTTACTGTTATTAAACTCGTTCCACTGTCCCTTATAATCGGCCCCATCCCAGAGTTGAAGTTCAACCGCCCTTTCATGGTGATCATCACAGAGAGAAACGCAGAAAACATTCTTTTTATTGGCAAGATTGTCAACCCAATCATCTGAGGAAAGAGAGCTTTTGTTGGTACAACCTGAATACAATGGAAATACTTTGTTTGATGTCTTGTTCCAAATGCAAAAACAAACATTTTCTGTTGTTTAATAAAAAAAGACATTGCATAATGGTTTCCCTGACTAAACCTTTTTTAAGACAATGGTTTCACTTAGTAGATATAGAGTTTTTATGTTCCTCCTCATATTTTTTATGTGTAGTCAATAATATGTCATGACTTGATTTTATTTAAAATCTACACAGTGGCGATGATATAATAAAAACATACATGCAACACTGGGTAACACTTCACAATAAGGTTCACAAAATTGCATTAACTGCTAGAGAGTGCATAGGTAACTAATAAGTAACTAATGGGTAGTTAACCAGTAGTTACTGGGCAGAAAACTCAGCCCAGCCTTATTATGGGATGACTGCACAGTTACCACAGATGTACAGAGTAATTAATCAGGAACTAATTGGTAGTTACCAAGGAAACCAAAGTGGAACTAATAAAGAACTAAAATATAGTTAAATAGTTAGTAAGTAAGTAATGGTTATTGATATAGCACTTTTCACAGACTTTGAGGTCACAAAGTGCTTCACAAAATTACAATACACATTAAAATACATTAGAGGACTATTGGTTCGTTACTGCAAAGTTAGGGTAGAAATTCTCAGTGTGGGTTTTGAATAAACCCTAAGCCTGTGAAAGCACAGCCTATGAAAAACTACTTTACTCAATACCAAATTATTGGCTGGCTATTATGTTACGTAATCAGTTGAGTCAAGCATAATATTAAGTCGTATCAGTACCTGACCATTATCTTTGTTTGTATATCCTAAAGTAAAGTCGAGGATCATACCAGGTACTATCCTCATTACAATCATTACTTTTTTTTTTTTGCCTTTAAGTAAAGTGTAATGACCCAATAGTTCCTGCTTAGTTACTCAGTGTTTCCCAGTTAAATAAGCAGTAGTTCCATAATAGCAGTGGGCTGGGTGTTCCTCAGTAAGTCATGGTTATCTACTGATTAGAACCTGATTAGTTCCCTAGGCACTCTCTAGTTGTTAAACATTTTTTAACCTTATTGTAAAGTGTTACCAATATGTCCTTGTTATTTTTAACAGATATATATTTTTGCTCACGTGGTACTTTTTGAGAAATTGGTTGAAAAACTAAATTGTTTAGCAGTTAATTAGTATTTTAAACTTTGGTGGGAGGGTTTCTAAATACACACAATGTTGAAAGCTTTGGGAAAAAAAACATAATATTGAAAACTACAGATGTAAATTTCAACAAAAATTATGGGTAAAAAAAAAAAAATGGCTACTTTGCCCAGAGGAATAATATGGGAGGTACACTCAATTATGATATATTTATTTAAGTTCTACACCTTAACTCATTGAACCCACATTGACTAACATGTACAATTTAGAAAATGTAAATGTCTTTGTTTAAAAAAAACAAAACAAAATTTTCTAACTTTGCCAGATTTCTTGGTCATCTATCAGTACAACTGTTTGATATAAAGTGGTGGTGTGCAATAAAAGACTGAGCCACTTCTAAGGGTAGTTTAGAACACATCTAAAAACAATTGTGACCATTCAAAACCTTAGTCTACATGGAGATAACAGCCACAGCCAAGTAACATACTGTAGGTCGATGGATTTCACTCAGTCTGCATTTTTTCTTAGGAAAGAAAAAGAACAAAGATGACATGATGTTCAGCCCTGCTCTGGATAGACAAAGCTTGTATCTTACTAACTTAAACCCTTTAGAAAGGTTGTGAAAGTTTCACCTACTGTGCAGGAAAACAGTAAAATGTTATGAATAAAAACCCTGAGAAACAGTCTATGTTTACTGTTAAAAAAGTCATTAAAATATACAGTAAAACACCGTTACATAGCAACAGTACAAGACTGTGAAACCAAAAGCGGTCCTTTACTTTATTAAATACATTAGATAACAGTTAATCAACTCTTAATATAACTCTAAAAGAATACAAAAACAACAGGGATTCACTATGAAAATGAATAAAATATGCACACATTTTAAAAGAAATCGCCATGTAAATAAACATTTCCAAAAGCCTTATTTTTTTATTGCATTATTTAGATAAAAAACAGGTTATTAAGTTCTTCACATTAAAATGTAAAGGAAATGCTTCTTGATTTTAAAGCAAGCATTGACTTTTATATTTACAGAAGCAAAATGGTTAAAAAATATAGTCCACTGTAAAAATGGCAACAGTACAATGCTGCAAAAAAGCTGAAATATCAGGAGTAAAAACAAAAAAGAAATGATCAACCTTTGTTTTAGAAAACATTTAATCTTTAATAAAAATAGAGTCCATCCATTTGAACTCCCTGACCATTAATGCTAAAATATAATGATACAAAATATAAAGAAAAACTTTAATTTAGTCTTTATTTTCATGTCATTGTATGTCTGTGAGACTGGAATATGTGGAGGGAACTAAAGCACTTTGTTGATCATATAGCGACTTCAGCTGATGTTGCATCATTATGAGTGTTTTAAAGGTTGGTTGAGAGTTGATACAATTTCACTCCATCCTGAATCAGAAAAACCAATAAAACAAAAAAACTGTTGTTAGGAGGGTTCAAAGTTGATCTGTTTATATCCATCTATCCATCCATTTTCTGAAATGCTTAATCCCAAGTGGGGTTGTGAGGGGTGATGGCGCCCATCTCCAGATGTGATGGCTGATGGACTCAATTGAAATAAAGAAAAACATGTTTGCCAATCTACCAAGAAAGTGGAACTGATTTGAATCCTCGTCATATCATAATCACAGAATAGTCGAAGAGGTCTTGATCATACTTAAATACTCTAATCAGTTAAATTGTTACACACCAGAATTCTTTGCATTACTACATTATATAGATTCAAAAATACAGAAAAATCTCTAAGAGCAGACATTATTTTTAAGTTATTGTTTTTTTTTAGGAAACTGGAATATGTGTTTGCTCTCTATGGAGGGAATATAAAACTTTCTTGATTTTGTAGCGACTTCAGCTGATGTTGCATCATTATCAGTGTTTTTAAGGTTGTTAAGAGGTGATACAACTTCACTCCACTCTGAAACAGAAAAACAAACACAACAAAAAAACAGTGTATGTTTTGAGGAGGGTTCAAATTTGATGTATTTATATCTGAGCTCTAATTTTTTTCTTTAAATCATTGCATCCTTCCAGTTCAACTCCCTGACCTGTTTTATCACCGATTCTAATGACTGACATAAGTGGTCATCTCCATGATGGCCGAGAGGTTAAGGCGTTGGACTCGAAATCCAATGGGGTTTCCCCGCACAGGTTCGAACCCTGTTCACAGCGATTTCCTGTGTCTTCTTCTTTTACAGAAGCGTATAGCATTCACCAATGAAAACAATTCTGACAGCTTATCTTATAATTACGAGATCTTTATCTCATAATTATGAGATCCTGATCTCAATATTATGAGATCTTTTATTCTTAATAAGTAATCATGAAGACCAGTTTTGTGAGAGATTCTACATTACGGGCTCAAATAAACATAAACAAGTTCAGTAGCTTTTATTTGACCCAGTATGGGCAATTTTGTGCAGTAGTAGTACACCTTTCACACACATGTTCACATTACACAAATCACAGATAAAAAATAAAGAAGCACAAGAGATACATAAATATTTAAAAGATAAAAGAAAGGTGGATAAAAGAGACAGAAATGTAAAAAAATAAAATAAATAATAAAAAGTAAATAAATATGTGCAAATGAGAGCATAGACCTGAATGCATGCAACATATGGCTATCTGCTTTTCCTGGTAGAGTTTAGCAGCTGAAGAGCAGAGGGAATAAAGGAGTGTTTGTATCTGTTGGTCCGAACTGGTGGGTATTTAAAACGTGAACCAGAGGGTAGGAACTGAAATTCGTTATGTAGGGGATGGGTACAATTATCCAAAATGGACTCAGCCTTCCAAAACAAATATATAGATACGATCTCAGACTTGCAAAACAAGATCTCGTAATTACGAGATCATTACCTCATAATTACAAGATTTTTATTTTGTAATTATGAGATAATATCTCGTAATTATTAGAAAAAATTTCGATACTGATCTCGTAATTATGAGATAAGCTGTCAGACTTTTTTGTTTTGGTGAATGCAATACGCTTCCGCACTTTTGTCAATTAAAATGAAGAATAACATGTTTGCCAATCTGCCAAGAAAGTAGAACTCATATGAATCCTCAATACTCAATATTTATTAGAACCTGGATTCATTTTTAACTTTGGGTTATTAAGAGTGTGGAATCATATTTTTTCCTTGGCCTGTTAATGAGGTGAATTATTAAGGTGTTCCTTTTTTTCTCCTCCTGAATAGGGGTGATTGTTTAGAGGCTTTGTTCCATTCTTTATGCTGAGATGTAGGGAAAGGAAGGAGGTTTGAAAAGAAGTTTCTCCCTAGGTTAGATAAGGGTAAAACACAGACAAACATGTCCTTGTTGTGTTGAAGATTCTCAGATCCTGTTTTTGGTGTGAATGGAAAACAGTTGTTTCAAATGTTTATCTGAACAAATGTATGTCCATTGGTGAACTAAAGTGTTTTTCCTGGGAAGACTCAATATTCATGTGTGTGTGTGGAATCTTCTTATATGCAGGGGTAGGATGCTACAGCCTCAGAGCCACACTGGGAGCTGTACGCAGCTGTTTTGTGTCGCTCTCCTCTGCAGAGTGAAATAAAACCTTTTCTTCCTTGCATATCCACTCTCATTGCTCATTTTTTACTCCACAATTTGGCGTCACAAACAGGATCTTTCGCTGATCCGTCCACTCGGTGGATTCTAGAAGAAGGGCTGATCACCAAAACCATATGGGTTTTCCCTCTACCTCAAATAGGCAATTTCAGAGAAGGAGGACTCTTCTGATGCTCCACTGAGTGGATCGATCTCAACAGGAGGACAATAACTTCAGGAGACTGAGAGAGGAAGAAAACTAACAAACTCCTTTTAAAGGTAAAAAGAAAAAAAAAACTAAAATATTGTTATAACATTAAATAGACAGTCAAAAGACTGACCAAGGTAGGCCTCTCATGGGCTAAGGGTAAGTCTTTTTTAAGACAGAGTTTTTAAAGCTACAGTGTGTAATTTTCAGCGACATCTAGCGGTCAGACTGCAGACTGCAGCAACATGAACATCCGGTCCCACAGCTTCTCCCCAACAGTACGGCGAAGCGTTACGGGACAAAATTTCTTCCACGACGTCCACATCACCTACCTTCTCAAGTAATGAGGTTTGTTTACATAGATAATTTTACAGATAGTATTTCATTAGTCTGTGTAGGGTATAGATTTCATGTAGACTTAAGATAATAAATATACCCGTTATTTTTTTCTACGTCGTTGTGACGACTTTTGGTGAGCTGCTTTGCATGGTGATATAAACAGACGAAGTAATTGTAGTCATTAGTTTAACAGCGAGATTGTGTTCGCTGGAAGAATATATATTCTCCGCTTACAGAGTCCAAGTCATTTTGCATGGCACGGGGTTACAAACGCCAGGAAAGAGGGAGCCAGGACTCAGGAAGAAGGCAGGGGAGGCCGTGCAGCTAGAGCCAGGCGAGGAGGGAGGGGTGCCAGTGGGTGAGAGCAGAGGAGAAAAGGTTTGAAGATCTCCAAAGGAGCCGGAGAGAAGTAACTGAGGTATATATCCAGAGAAATTATTTTTACAGAAAAATTACTGAATCATTACTTGTGAAACGTCAGGGACGTTGCTGAATAAGTATACTGGAGAGTAACAGCATCATCACACATGGCAGCATGTTATTGTTTTAGACAGGTCTGAGCATCCTGTACTCCAAAAACTGCAGTGATATTAGACAATTGTGTGTGTAGGATTAATTACTTCCTGTCCAAGAGAAAACTGGCAACTTGAGCATGCGCCACTTTGAAAACCTTTTTCCTCCACCAGTGACTTCCATCGTGTTAATGCCGTACAATGTTGATCCGCGGTTTTTGTCGCTTCTTGTCACGCTTGCTTTTATTCTCGTCGCTGTTTCCGCTTCTTAGATGACGGGGTTCGGTGTCCACGCTTTTGCGTTGTGATACAGAGTAGGCATGATCCTCCATTCGTCTGATGTTTGGCCACACAGTGCCTAACAGTTTGCAAAGTCACTCACGCCTGCCGCCTTGTTCACCTTTCTTGTTACTGAGGTGCAGTATAACTGCTTCTTCTTCTTCTTTGGTTTCAGGCAGACTAAACGCTTCTCAGGCATAATACTGCCATCTACTGTTCAGTACCGTCTCAGTTCATCTCTCTCAACTTGCCATAGTTATTTTTCGAAGCACGCCATGGGAGATCTCGCGAATCGTAAGTAGTTTGTTGCCTCTGGCGCTTTGCCGAAGAAGCAAAGATGTCAGCCTCCATGGCTGCGATAGACCCGCCCTATGTAATTATAAATAATCTTAATTCTAAGGCAGCGCAAATATTATGGTTAAAAGACTGAGCTCATAGGTGATGATAAATAACATAGTTATGTATAATATATTAAATTTCTGACTTTATATGCCTGTAATTATTACACACTGTAGCTTTAAAGGTAGGCCTTAAATAGGCTTAGGGTAAGTCTTTGTAAAGACCGAGGTTTAAGGTCTTATTAAGGAAAAGTATACCAAGTGTTGTAATAAAATAAAAAGATAAAACAACGATCAAGTAATTGTGAGCGCTCAAAATAAGAAAAAAAGATAAATAAAAATATCTCATTATATCTCAATATCTCCCAGTTTACCGCAAGCCTGCTAATCTCTGCTTTAACTCCACCTTATCAACTGAAGGCTACAAATCCTTTTCTAAAAGAGGACGACTTTTATTGACCTGGTTCTCAGAGAGCCGAACCAGAGGAGGAAGATGACAGGGGCCAATCTGAGACTATCATTTGACCTCCAACTAGACTCACAACCAGACTCTAGTATCCCTGGGGCCAACTGCAGGGATCCATCTATCACGTTACTCAATGGTCATTAAATAGGAGCCACTATCCTCAACAGACTGCCAACAGCCCCATATGGACCAGTTCTTCATTCAACGAGGGGAGTTTTGAGTGACTGAGATAGAAAATGTTTGTTACGACAAAAGAAAATACAGACTGAGGCACAGCTAACTCTCCTCCATAACTGCCACTGAACTGTTCTCCATGCAGCCCTCAGACAAGAACAGCTCTCAAAAAGATGGTTGCTGCTACATCTGTGGCAAACCTGATCACTGGGCCAGACACTGTCCACACAAAAAACATGGGGGCAGAGGAGGATGTGGCAGAGGCTCAGTTCATCATGGGGCTCCACCACCCTACCATGGAGGCCAGGGAGGACAGAGAGGAGGCTACAACTATGGGGCAGAAGCCATTCTCAGCATGGGGGATATCAGGCACAGAAGCAAGGTTACTCTACCGACTAGTGAGGGAGCCGTTGGAGTGACCCCCGGTTCGACAGACTGCAAGTAACACACACACACACACACACACACACACACACACACACACACACACACACACACACACACACACACACACACACACACACACACACACACACACACACACACAAAGTACATTTTAGAGACATGTATTAGTTTTCTGATAATTCTTTTTTATGTTTTACTCCCGTGAGTTGCTGGTCTCATGTTTAAATTGATATTCCCTTTTCCTCTAATAATTGATATCCAGTAACTAAAACTCTCAATAACAATTTTGTCAGATTTGAATTAGCTTTCTCTTATACACGGTATCTATATATATATATCTATATATATATATATATATATATATATATATATATATATTTATATGACCTCCGGAGACTTTTTCATATTTTATTTTATATCACCTAAGGCGCCTAAGAAAAATGTGTAATGGCTTCCACTCTGGTGTTTTCCAATCCACTTTGTCTGTTTAACCATGAATAGTGGATGAGCAGGGAGACTGTAGATTTTTGAATTGCTCCAATAATTTGGTAACAAATTGGTAATAGTTACATTTTCCTTTAATGAAATACTGTAATAACAGGTCTGTCACATATTCTAGGCATTTGTGATGGTTACTACATTGCTATCCCAGCATTTCTTAGACACTGTGGGCGATTCTAATCTGACCCCACCTTGTCATACCTGAAAATAATTAATTGCTTAATTTTGCATTCAGTAAACAACACCTGAGGAAGTCCCACCTCATAACAGGGTTGTAAAAGATAAATTAAGGGGCTCCTTTAAATTTCCCTGGATCTGAAATACTTTTCCTTTTCAGATCATCACACCCATAGAACACTCATGTTATTTTAACACATAAGAAAGCATGTGTTAAAGGGGGGAGATTTATATAAGTGTTTATATAATCATATACAATTTAATACATCATTAAAATGAATACAATGTTGCTATTATTAAATACTTCAGTTTAGTCATTCAAGCTATCTAAGTCTAGTTTTTTTATTCCTTAATTTTTCTTAAATCTTTGTCATTCCTTCTGGCTGATTTATGAGGCTGAACTATTTACTTAGCCGTCTGTCCAAAAACCTGTGAACTGCACGGCTGCTAAAGACCCTGCTGCATGCCCCCACATTTGCTAAGAGGCGGTCCTTTGTCATCTGAACTGGACAAACGGAGCTCTTAGACTTTACTTTTTTTTCCTTCTTTTTTTCCAATTAACATCTGGGGGGGCTTAAATGGTTACAATTTTTCCATCCCTTTTATGGTTTGACCCGCATATTCTTCACATTTACACATGCATTCAATATTTTAAAGATTCATATTTACTGAACAATCCTTAGAATGGTAATTAGGAGATTCAACTAAACATTAAATTTAATCATTCACTTGTTTTGTACATCAGCTGCAGACCTTGATGCCATGTTTGGTCATCGTCTGATCCCCTGCTCAGATGTAAAACAAATATGAAGTTTGGACAGAAAATAAACCAAATCAAAGTTCATCTGACTGACAATATAAATAGACTCTTTCTCCAACCAGCCTGTGTTAGCTGGGACAAACTGAGCTGCAGCCAGAAAAAGAGTAAGTTACTAAAAATTTATTGAAAACGGTTTTAATGTTTAAAGTATAGGTTAAAATGTGTATAACCAGATGAAGAGGTTTATAGATTCCTATATGCTTTTGTCAATCACTAAATATTGTCTAACCAAAGCAAACATCACTTTTGACCCTTTGTTTTAGTTCATGATGCGTGCACTCGGGGTTCTCTGGGTCTTATTAGCAGTGGTCTGCGTAGGAAGGAGCGATCATCACATCGGACACGGTGTGGAAGCACGAGACAACGCTGCAGACGACAGTGACAACAACCTCTCTCTGGTGACCTCAGCAAACAAGGACTTTGCCTTCCGTCTGTACAAGAAGTTATCAGATCATTCTGACTCTCAAGGCAAAAACATCTTCTTCTCTCCAGCTAGCATCTCTGCTGCCTTAGCTGCTCTGTCTGTGGGGGCGCGGGGGGAGACCCACCAGCAGCTATTCAGTGCTCTGGGCTACAGCAGCTCCCAGCTTGCTCAGACAGATGTAGACCAGGCCTTCCGTACACTCCTTGCAAACACAGCAGCTCATAATGACCTCACGAAAGGCTCGGCTGTGTTTGTGGACAAACTCTTCAAGCCAAAGCCGGAGTTTCTGGATGTCCTGAAGCAGTCCTATTCTGCAGACGGCTTCAGTGTTGACTTTCTCAATTCTACAGAGGCCGCCAATACCATCAATCAGTATGTATCTGATAAGACTAACGGGAAGATAAACAAGCTGGTAGAAAGCCTGGATCCAAACACAGTTATGTACCTTCTCAGCTACATCTACTACAAAGGTAAAAGGTCTCAACCTATGAGTTCCCTGACCTCTCGCTTTCATTGAGTTATGCTTTTAGTAATTCATAAAATCTCCTCTTTCTGCTCAAACAGGAGAATGGGTATCTCCGTTCGAGCCTGCATGATACCAGAGAAGATGATTTCAATGTGGAAGAAAACAAAAAGGTTCAGTCACACAGCTGAACATGCTGAGCAGATCTGAGTCATCCTGTTTTTATTATACATCTACATAACTGTTCATCTATCATTAACCAGGTTAGGGTCCAGATGATGACAATGGAAGAAGATGTTAGTACTTATATCGACCAGGAAATCCACACATCAGTTCTCCACCTGCCCCTCAGGAACCTCTACTCCATGCTGCTGCTCTTACCTGACAATATGACAATGCTGGAGAACAATATCAGCCCTGCGCATGTCAATAAGTGGATGAAGTCGATAAAAATAGGGTGAGCAGATTTTACATGAAGTATCAGGTTGGGTTTTTTTATGTTTTTGGTTGATAAGTATTGAAGGTTCCTATATAATTATTATTATTTATTTATTTTTTTTAGGTTTTGGAAAATCTTTGTTCCCAAGTTTTCTATCAAAACCTCCTCCAAGTTAAATGACGTGCTGAAAGGGATGGGAATAACAGATGTGTTTGGGGTTCGGGCGAATCTGAGTGGCCTTGCAGAGGAAAAGAACCTGACTGTTTCGGAGGTAAGATGGGAAAATATGAAGGAAAGGTCCTTGCTTATGTTATCTTAACACAATCAACTCACTCTGCTTTAATTGCACTGTAAAGGTTGTGCACCAAGCCACGCTGGACGTAAATGAGGCTGGAGTCTCTGCTGCAGCAGTTACTGGTATTAAATTCATTCTTGACTCTGGTAGGTTTGGCCCCATCCCAGAGTTGAAGTTCAACCGCCCTTTCATGGTGATCATCACAGAGAGAAAAGCAGAAAACATTCTTTTTATTGGCAAGATTATCAACCCAATCATCTGAGGAAAGAGAGCTTTTGTTGGTACAAACTGAATACAATGGAAATACTTTGTTTGATGTCTTGTTCCAAATGCATAAACAAATATTTTCTGTTGTTTAATAAAAAAAAAAAGACATTGCATAATGGTTTCCCTGACTAAACCTTTTTTAAGACAATGGTTTCACTTAGTAGCTATAGAGTTTTTATGTTCCTCCTCATATTTTTTATGTGTAGTCAATAATATGTCATGACTTGGTTTTATTTAAAATCACAGTGGCGATGATATAATAAAAACATACATGCAACACTCGGTAACACTTCATAATAAGGTTCACAAAATTGCATTAACTGCTAGAGAGTGCATAGGTAACTAATAAGTAACTAATGGGTAGTTAACCAGTACTTACTGTAGAAAACACAGCCCAGCCTTATTATGGGATGACTGCACAGTTAGCACAGATATACAGAGTAATTAATCAGGGACTAATTGGTAGTTACCAAGGAAACCAAAGTGGAACTAATAAAGAACTAAATTATAGTTAAATAGTTAGTAAGTAAGTAATGGTTATTGATATAGCACTTTTCACAGACTTTGACGTTACAAAGTGCTTCACAAATTACAATACAAATACAAATACATTAGAGGACTACTGGTTCGTTACTGCAAAATTAGGGTAGAAATTCTGAGTGTGGGTTTTGAATAAACACAGATACCTGATCATTATCTGTGTTTTTATACCCTAAAATAAAATCAAGGATCATACCAAGTACTATCCTCATTACAATCATTACTTGACAATTAATTAATGTTTTTGTTTGCCCTTAAGTAAAGTGTAATGACCCAATAGTTCCTGCTTAGTTACTCAGTGTTTCCCAGTTAAATAAGCAGTAGTTCCATAATAGCAGTGGGCTGGATGTTCCTCAGTAAGTAATGGTTATCTACCGATTAGAACCTTATTAGTTCCCTAGGCACTCTCTGGTAGTTAAACATTTTTTAACCTTATTGTAAGGTGTTACCAATATTTCCCTCTGTCATTTTTAACACATATATATTTTTGCTCACGTCTTACTTTTTATTATTTTAAACTTTGGTGGGAGGGTTTCTAAATACACACAATTGAAAGCTTGGGGAAAACTACAGATGTAAATTTCAATACAAATTATGGCTCAACAAAAATGGCTACATTGCTCAGAGGAATAATATGGGAGGTACGCTCAATTATGATATAATTATTTAAGTTCTATGCCTTAACTCATTGAAACAACACTGCCTTACATGTACAATTTAGAAAATGTAAATGTCTTTGGTTAAAAAAAACAAAACAAAATTTTCTAACTTTGCCAGATTTCTTGGTCATCTATTAGTACAACTGTTTGAGATAAAATGGTGGTGTGCAATAAAAGACTGAGCCAATTCTAAGGTAGTTTAGAACACATCTAAAAACAACTGTGACCATTCAAAACCTTAGTCTACATGGAGATAACAGCCACAGCCAAGTAACATACTGTAGGTCGATGGATTTCACTCAGTCTGCATTTTTTCTTAGGAAAGAAAAAGAACAAAGATGACATGATGTTCAGCCCTGCTCTGGATAGACAAAGTTTGTATCTTACTAGCTTAAACCCTGTAGAAAGGCTGTGAAAGTTTCACATACTGTGCAGCAAAACAGTAAAATGTTATGAATAGAAACCCTGAGAAACAGTCTACCTTCACTGTAAAAGCAAAGTCAGTAAAATATACAGTAAAACACTGTCTAATAGCTACAGTAATAGAGTGTGAAACCAAAAGCGGCCCTTTACTTTATTAAAAACACTACTCAAAAAACACTTTGTAATCACAGTATAGCATCAAGTTAAATACATTTCTGGGATACCTCGGGAGGTGTTCCCAGGCACGCCCCACCGGAGAGGAGGCCCAGGGACGGCATTTCCAGGACATCGCTGGAGAGACTATAGCCCCGTTTTACACTACAGCGCAAAAAAACTGAGCCGAGACCGGTCGAGCTCAGTAACTGAGATAACTTGTCGTGTGAACGGAAAACAACCTGAACTGAACCGAGATAAACATAACCGGACCGCGCTAAGCTTTGCAGACCAGTTCGAGGTGGGGTTGGCTCGATTTTTCCTGGCTCGGTTCTCTGATAACAAGGCGCATGACGCAGAAGGCGTCATCGCCGACTGGCTGAATATGCCGATTCACAAGTACCGACTTTCTCCAAGTACATCAGCGCAAGGTTGCCGTCTGCGCCTGACCCACTAAAACACGGCAGTATATAATAATACAAGCATAACTTTCTAAATGTGACGGGCGCCGCCATTTTGATTTGCTTGATTCCTCCCTCCGTCTTCTTCTTCTTGGGTTTTGCACCGGTTGACAAACAGCGTTTGGTGCATTACCGCCCACCAGCTGCTTGAGTCCCTCCTTCAATCCCTAGCAGTAATACGCTGCACATCGTCACTAGGAAGGCGAGGAGTCGGCGTCGAGACAACCGAGATAAGTGTGACGTGTGAGCGGTCGTCAAAACTGAGCTTGGCGCCTGGTTACCGATCCAAGCTCGGACCGGTCTCCGCCTGGATTCGGGTTTCAAAGGGTGTAGTGTAAATGGGGCTTATGTCTCTCGGCTGGCCTGGGGCGCCTAGGGCTTCTCCCCAACAGAGCTGGAGGAAGTGTCTGCGAGGAGAGGGAAGTCTGGGAGTCTCTGCTTAGTCTGCTGCCCCACGCGACCGGTTCCGGATAAAGCGGAGTAGCGAGTACGCAGTACGAGGATACTGATTTGTTCAGGTAAGTAGTAGCAGAGGGGGTTGTTAATCAGTTTCAGCAGCTTTGGTGTTAATGAATTTAACACCAGGTGCACTAGAGGGCAACAACGTGGCGACCATCAAAACAGGAATTGTTTTACAGGTGGAGGCCACTGACATTTCTTCCCCTCCTCCTCTTTTCTGACTCTTTTTCATCAGTTTTGTTTTTGACTAGGGTCACTGTCACTACTGTTAGCATGAGGCGCTGCCTGGACCCTACAGAGGTTGCACAGGCAGTCCAACTCCTCCCAGGATGGCACATGAATACGTGAGCATGGATTAGGATTTCAGGAGACAGGCAGTTACTCCAGGAGAGCTGGACAGGGCCATAGAAGGTCTACAACCCATCAACAGGACTCGTATCTGCTCCTTTGTGCAAGGAGGAGCAGGAGGAAGCACTGCCAGAGCCCTACAAAATAACCTCCAGCAGGCCACTAAAGTGAATTTCTCTGACCTAACAATGAGAAACAGACTTCACAAGGGTGGCCTGATGGCCCGACGTCCTCTAGTGGGCCCTGTGCTCACTGCCTGGCACCGTGGAGCTCGATTGGCATTTGCCATAGAACACCGGAATTGGCAAGTCCGCCACTGACACCCTGTGCTTTTCAAAGATGAGAGCAGGTTCACCCTGAGCACATGTGACAGATGTGAAAGGGTCTGGAGAAGCTGTGGAGAACGTTATGCTGCCTGTAACATCTTTCAGCACGACTAGTTTGGTGGTGAGTCAGTGATGGTCTGGGGAGGCATATCCATGGAGGCACGCACAGACCTATACAGGCTAAACAACGGCACCCTGACTACCATTAAGTATCGGGGTGCAGTCCTTGCACCCACTGTCAGACCCAATGCTGGTGCAGTTCCTTCTGGTGCAGGACAATGCCCGGCCTCATGTGGGGAGAGTATGCAGGCAGTTCCTGGAGGATAAGGGAATTGATACCATTGATTGGCCCCCATGCTCGCATGACCTAAATCCAATAGAATACCTCTGGGACATTATGCATCGATCCATCCAACGCCGCCAGGTTACATCTCGGAGTGTGCTGGAGCTCAGTGATGCCCTGCTCCAGAACTGGGAGGAGATACCCCAGGACGCCATCCGTCATCTCATTAGGAGCATGTCCCGATGTTGTCAGGCATGCATGCATACACTAGGGGCCATACAAATTACTGAATACATTTTTTTAGTTTCTGCAATGAAATTTCAGCGAAATGGACAAGCCTGCCTCATCATTTTTTTTTCACTGTAATTTTTGGGGTGTCTTTGAATTCAGCCCTCTGTAGGTTGATAATTTTAATTTCCATCATATGATGTGGCATCTTTTTGTTCCTAACACATCACCCAGTTCATATTGTTATAAATAAACAGCATGATGTTTTTCCCCATTGAGATCTGATGTGCCTTTAATTTTTTTTTAGCAATGTAGTGTTGTGCAAAATAATATCCTACAGATAATGAATAAGTGATTAACTAGAACTGGAGTTATAGTTAATTATCTAACCTATTCACAATCGGTTGTGAAATCAATTTAGTGTTCTTCGTTCAATAATTGTAGCTTTAATTTACTTACTTACCAGGGATTGTGGTTTCACCTCTGGAGGGTTCCTGGACCGGCTGTTAAAATCTAGGTATCCACCAATCTAGGGGCCCAGGCTAAGTTAACAGCAGAGCTATTAATTATCAATAAACAACCTTCTATCTCTGTTTATTTGCACTATTACCGGAAAGGGGTAGATCTGACCTGAGTGATAAATCCTCCGCTATATGAAAGACCGGAACCATTACAAGTTAACCAATGATGTCTTTATTCTAATAATTCAGGATTACAGAAAATCTAACATCTATGCAAACACTACACGCTACTAGAAAAATAAACATGAGGTAGATTAAATGACTAGTTTAAAGAAAATGAAGAATAAACCAAAATAGAAACAAAAGAATAAAACCCTAAGAGTCCGTTTGCTGGCTTCTGAGATTGTCCAAAATATGCCAGATATTAATACATTCACTAATGTCCGCTAGCAGCAGGTATAATAATAACAGTGCAATTAATCATATAAAATTAATACATCCTGCTTAAAATTTGGTAAATGATTAAAAATGTATTACGGTCAGGCAGTTGAATTGGAAGGATGCAATATTTGAAAGAAATTAGAGTTCATGATACATGAAAATGGAACCCTCCTCACACATACATTATTGTTTTTGTTTTGTTTTTCTGATTCAGGGTGGAGTGAGGTTTTATCAACTCTTAAGAAACCTTTAAAAACTGATAAAGATGCAACATCAGCTGAAGTCTCTACAAGATCAAGAAAGTCTTGCCAATTCTGGTGTTCTGTGGCAAATGCCAATCGAGATCCACGGTGCCGGGCAGTGAACACAGGGCCCACTAGAGGACGTCGGGCCCTTAGGCCACCCTTGTGAAGTCTGTTTCTGATTGCTAGGTCAGAGAGATTCACTTTAGTGGCCTGCTGGAGGTCATTTTGTAGGGCTCTGGCAGTGCTCCTCCTGCTCCTCCTTGCACAAAGGAGCAGATTTTCCAAGGTTTTTATTCATAACATTTTACTGTTTTGCTGTAGATGTCTTTAGTTATTTTGAATAACAGTATTTGAAATCTTCACAGCCTTTCTACAGGGTTTAAGATACATACTTTGTCTATCCAGAGCAGGGCTGAACATCATGTCATCATTGTTCCTTTTCTTTGCAAAGAAGAAATGCAGACTGAGTGAAATCCATCGATCTACACTATGTCACTTGGCTGTGGATGTTATCTCCATGTAGACTAATGTTTTGAATGGTCACAATTGTTTTTAGATGTGTTCTAAACTACCCTTAGTGGCTCAGTTTATTATTACACACCAATATTATATCCCAAACAGTTGTACTGATGACCAAGATATCTGACAAAGTTAGAAAATGTTGTTTTATGTTTTTTTAACTAAAGACATTTACATTTTCTAAATTGTACATAGGCAATGTGGTTTTAATGAGTTAAGGCGTAGAACTTAAATAAATATATCATAATTGAGTGTACCTCCCAAATTATTCCTCTGGGCAAATTAGCCATTTTTGTTGAGCCATAATTAGTGTTGAAATTTCCATCTGTAGTTTTCAATATTATAATTTTCAATATTGTAATTTTCAATATTGTAATTTTCAATATGTAGTTTCCGAGCTTTCAATTTTGTGTATTTAGAAACCGTCCCACCTGTCATGATAGGTTTCAAAAATCTAACCCACATGCAGAGAACCACTCAGAGACACAGAAAAAGTTGAAAGTTTATTGGTGAGGTAACAAAAACTCAGAGAGAGATAGAAAGAAATAGGTTAATCTCAGTTGGGTTGAATCCAGCGGTCTGGTGAACCAGAACCGGAAATCTGAGGGGATATCACAGTGATGAGTTCAAGGTCCATAGGGAATTTGATCGAAGAAGATGAATGGTATAGTTTTGACTCACAGAGAAAGGTTCTTGGTTGATCCTTGGGTCCAGTTTGTGGGGGAATTGTCCAGAGATGATGGTACTTGCTGAGGGGCAGACAGGCAGACTAGTGGTGGGTCCAGAGGAGCAGTGGAGCAGACTGTCAGATTCTTGAGGTGGGCTTGAACGGATCTTGTGAAGGTTTCCCTCTGCTCAGGGAAAGACGAATAATTCCTTCCAATGGTAGAAGGACCAGGCTTTTCCAGAGGATCAGGAGGTAATCCTACCGGTAAACACAACCCTGACACTAATGCTAACCCTAACCAAAAGGTAAACATCCTTAGACTCAGAGATACAAAAACTCAGAAGGTTAGACTCAGCTAAGCTCAGAGAGGCTAGAGTACCCAATACTGGCAAACACTCTGATGTCGAGATGGTGACAGTCTGCTCAAATACTCCTCTGGAGGTAATGACCAAACAAGCCGCAGGTGTGGACGGTCGACACCAGGAAGAAGGCCTACAGGCCAACAGAGAACTAGGGCACCATTTAGTGGATGGACGAAGGTACTAAAAAGAAGAAGAACACAAAGCAACCCCCCACAAACAGGAACCCTAACAGAAAGGACAACCTTCACCCAGATTGCATCAACCTCATAAAGATAAGAAGAGTTGGAGAAATGTTTGTCTGTGTCTGTGTTAATTAATTGTCAAGTCATGATTGTAATGAGCATAGTACTTGGTATGATCCTCGACTTTACTTTAGGATATACAGAAACAGATAATGGTCAGGTACTGATACTACTTAATATTATGCTTGACTCAACAGATTACGTATTATAATAGCCAGCCAATAATTTGGTATTTAGCAAAGTAGTTTCTCATAAGCTGTGATTTCACAGGCTTAAGGATTATTCAAAACCCACACTGAGAATTTCTACCCTAATTTTGCAGTAACGAACCAGTAGTCCTCTAATGTATTTTTATGCGTATTGTAATTTTGTGAAGCACTTTGTGACTTTGATGTCTGTGAAAATTGCTATATAAATAACCATTACTTAATTACTTACTTACTTACTTAATATTTAACAACAATTAAGTTCTTTATTAGTTCCACTTTGGTTTCCTTGGTAACTACCAATTACTTCCTGATTAATACTCTGTACATCAGTGGTAACTATGCAGTCATCCCATAATAAAGCTGGGCTGAGTTTTCTGCAGTAACTACTGGTTAACTACCATTAGTTACTTATTAGTTACCTATGCACTCTCTAGCAGTTAATGCAATTTTGTGAACCTTATTGTGAAGTGTTACCCAGTGTTGCATGTATGTTTTTATTATATCATCACCACTGTGTAGATTTTAAATAAAACCAAGTCATGACATATTATTCACTACACATATAAAAACATGAGTAAGAACACAAAAACTCTATAGCTACTAAGTGAAAACATTTTTTAAAAAAGGTTTAGTCTTGTAAATCATTGCGCAATGTCTTTTTTTTATTAAAGAACAAAAAATATTTGTGTATGTATTTGGAACAAGGCATCAAACAAAGTATGTCCATTGTATTCAGTTTGTACCAACAAAAGATCTCTTTTCTCAGATGATTGGGTAGATAATCTTGCCGATAAAAATAATGTTTTCTGTTTTTCTCTCTGTGATGATCACCATGAAAGGGCGGTTGAACTTCAACTCTGTGATGGGGTAAAAGATACCTTCCAGAGGTATCCAGCGAATACCAGTAACTGCTGCAGCAGAGACTCCAGCCTCATTTACGTCCAGCGTGGCTTGGTGCACAACCTTTACAGTGCAATTAAAGCAGAGTGAGTTGATTGTGTTAAGATAACATAAGCAAGGACCTTTCCTTCATATTTTCCCATCTTACCTCCGAAACAGTCAGGTTCTTTTCCTCTGCAAGGCCACTCAGATTCGCCCGAACCCCAAACACATCTGTTATTCCCATCCCTTTCAGCACGTCATTCAACTTGGAGGAGGTTTTGATAGAAAACTTGGGAACAAAGATTCTCCATACACTAAAATAATAATAATAATATAGGAACCTTCAATACTTATTAACCAAGACATAAAAAACCCAACCTGATACTTAATGTAGAATCTATTCACCTTAATTCCATCGACTTCATCCACTTATTGACATGCGCAGGGCTGATATTGTTCTCCAGCATTGTCATATTGTCAGGTAAGAGCAGCAGCATGGAGTAGAGGTTCCTGAGGGGCAGGTGGAGAACTGATGTGTGGATTTCCTGGTCGATATAAGTACTAACATGTTTTTCCATTGTCATCATCTGGACCCTAACCTGGTTAATGATAGATGAACAGTTATGTAGATGTATAATAAAAACAGGATGACTCAGATCTGCTCAGCATGTTCAGCTGTGTGACTGAACCTTTTTGTTTTCTTCCACATTGAAATCATCTTCTCTGGTATCTCGAGGAACAAACGGAATTTCCCATTTTCCTGTTTGAGCAGAAAGAGGAGATTTTATGAATTACTAAAAGCATAACTCAATGAAAGCGAGAGGTCAGGGAACTCATAGGTTGAGACATTTTACCTTTGTAGTAGATGTAGCTGAGAAGGTACATAACTGTGTTTGGATCCAGGCTTTCTACCAGCTTGTTTATCTCCCCGTTAGTCTTATCAGATACATACTGATTGATGGTATTGGCGGCCTCTGTAGAATTGAGAAAGTCAACACTGAAGCCGTCTGCAGAATAGGACTGCTTCAGGACATCCAGAAACTCCGGCTTTGGCTTGAAGAGTTTGTCCACAAACACAGCCGAGCCTTTGGTGAGGTCATCATGAGCTGCTGTGTTTGCAAGGAGCGTACGAAAGGCCTGGTCTACATCTGTCTGAGCAAGCTGGGAGCTGCTGTAGCCCAGAGCACTGAATAGCTGCTGGTGGGTCTCCCCCCGCGCCCCCACAGACAGAGCAGCTAAGGCAGCAGAGATGCTAGCTGGAGAGAAGAAGATGTTTTTGCCTTGAGAGTCAGAATGATCTGATAACTTCTTGTACAGACGGAAGGCAAAGTCCTTGTTTGCTGAGGTCACCAGAGAGAGGTTGTTGTCACTGTCGTCTGCAGCGTTGTCTTGTGCTTCCACACTGTGTCCGATGTGATGATCGCTCCTTCCTACGCAGAACTGCTAATAAGACCCAGAGAACCCCGAGTGCACGCATCATGAACTAAAACAAAGGTGATGTTTGCTTTGGTTAGACCAGGGGTTTTCCAGGCCAAGGACCCCCAAACTGATGGTGAGATGGAGCAGGGACCCCCTTATTATACATATATAGTATAAAATTGTGTTATATCAAACTGGTCCTATAGTCACTCTATTACATATGGAGCAATGTAACGAAAGTAATTATGCCCTGGGATTATGAAAGTATTTTTGATTCAGATTCCTGGTTGATGGGACAGGTGTTGTGAATGAAACGGTGCCCATCTTGAAAGAGCTCCTGTGTGTCACTGAATGTGTGCATCGATGACTGAAAGAAATCTTCTGCCTCCATTTATTTGTTTACTACAGTGTGTTGAGTTCATGTTAATGTTTATTTAAAGACTTTTCAATTAGTGAAAAAAATTGCAGGGGGCAATATAAAAAAATGTCTAATCAACCAAAACTTTTGTGACCCCCATGCAGTACCTCGGTGGACCCCCTAGGGGTTGTGGACCCCCTGTTGAAGACCTCCGGGTAAGACAATATTTACTGATTCACAAAAGCATGGTGGAATCTATAAACCTCTAATTTCATTTGTTGCTCTTTATACAGAGAGCCTTCAAAAGAGTGAATGACAGAACTCTTTAAATATTAAATAAAATAAACAAAACTTGTAAATTTTGATTCTTTACAAGAAGTATCCCCCCATAATATATTATGAGGAATAAAAACTGAACAAATTAACTAACTTTTTCAATTCTCATTTTATGATAATTGAACGTATCTTCTACATAAAAAACAAAATAAAACAATCACATTTTAACCTATACTTGAAACATTAACACCATTTTCAATTCATTTTTAGCAACTTACTCTTTTTCTGGCTGCAGCTCAGTTTGTCCCAGCTAACACAGGCTGGTTGGAGAAAGAGACGGTTTATATCGTCAATCAGATGAACTTTGATTTGGTTTATGTTCTGTCCAAACTTCATATTTGTTTTACATTTGAGCAGGGGATCAGACGCTGACCAAACATGGCATCAAGGTCTGCAGCTGATTCTCAGAAAATCCACAAAACAAGTGAACAACTAAATTTAATGTTTTATTTGAATCTCCTAATTACCACTTTAAAGATTTTTCAGTAATATGAATCCTTAAAATATTAAAATGTTGACAAATTTTGGTAAACAAAGAACGGATAAGATACAATAAAAAGGATCATATAATTATCGAAAAAGAACCACAATCTTCTTCTCCAGGTGCTTCATGAAAATGTTTTTTTTTTTTTTTTTTACACTTTTTTCTTTTAGTCCAGGCAAACAAGCACCACGGTTCAACAAAAAAGGAATTTAATTTAATGTATTTATTTATTTGACAGGGACAGTGTACATTAAGAAGCATTCCTGCAAATGCAACAGAATTAGCCAAAATGCTATTTTTCATCTGTTGTCCCTGAACAGATCTTAAAATTGTCTACAAAAAAAACACACAACAGTAAGCATTCTACAATAAAAAATACAAATATAAAACAAATAAAAACTCCTCACAACTGATTTAAAAATGCAGAATACGTGTTTGCTAGACTACAGAGGTTCATAAAATAGAACAAAACATTCAAACTATGTATATATACATACATATATATACATACAGTCATGGCCAAAAGTATTGAGAATGACATTTTTCACATGATATTTCACATTATATTTTCACATGATCTGCTGCCCTCTGGTTTTTATGTGTGTTTGTCAGATGTTGTCATCACATACAAAAATACAATTGCAATCATATTACGAGTAACAAAAGCTTTCAATGACAGTTAGAATGAGTTAATGCAGCAAGACAATATTTGCAGTGTTGACCCCTCTTCTTCAGGACCTCTGCCATTCTCCCTGGCATGCTCTCAATCAACTTCTGGACCAAATCCTGACTGATAGCAGTCCATCCAATGCAGTAATTTTTCAGTTAGTAGCCTATAAATCATGTGGTTTCACTGGGAAAATAATAAAATTGACAGGTAAGAAACGTTACCAGAACTAAAAATGCGTCGCGGCCCACAGTGTCCCATCCAACTCAGCTGAGAGCAGCGTTAATTTACCTGCAGTTCATGCAGTGACATGCGCTGACGTGGGGGCGCTAATACATCCTCAATTTGGATATACGATTTGAGTAGAAATATACGTCTCCTCCCATTATCTAAATTGATGCATTAAAAAATATATCACTGTTGCAAATATTCATGAGATTTATACTGGGGCACAGCTCATTTATACTGGAGCACGCGCCCCAGTAAATGGGGTCTGGCGACGCCGATGGATGAAACTTTGCCTGTAATTTTAAAATTTGATTAATTTAAGTTCCAATGAGAAAAAGAAAATCCTGTAGTCATTTCCTGTGGGACTGGTTTATATAAAACTATTGAGAATCCACTGATTATCAGATGGGTTATAGTTTGGAAATATAAGCAGAAAAGTCTTAATTTGCCAAAATTGACAAGGAAGAAGTCAATTTTAAATGACAATAAAAATGCAATAAAGAATGGAAAAAGGAGAAGACCTAAACTTATGTTGAAAATGAATTCTTTATAGAGTTGTTACAATATTATGCATTTGTGTTCTTCTTGTTTTTTTGAATAAGTTACAGCTAAAGCACGAAAATTCTGACTCTGTAAGCCGATACCTGGCTGTGAAGTATCGGCTGATACCGATACCATATTGATTCCATCTGTTTGAAATTGATGTGTGTGTGTATATATGAACAACTGCATACTGCTTGGATGTAAAATAATTGCCATCATGGCTTTGTCAAGCTGCTGCCTACCTTTGTGAAGCAGGAAAAAGACTAACACAAAGTGAATCCAGTAGAACTTTTTATTGCCTATGATGGCTGACAATAGTTGATTATGATAAGGTGAGGATTCATTAGTTCAAATTTCATAGCATTTTGGAAAAGTGATACTTGTTTTACTTCAATTTAAGTAACCAAAGAGATGCGGGAAATCGCTGTGAACAGGGTTCGAACCTGTGCGGGGAAACCCCATTGGATTTCGAGTCCAACGCCTTAACCTCTCAGCCATCACAGCTGCCGAGTATAAGGGATCATGATCAATGTAGTCATAAAACAGTTACGGAGTTTAAGTGGATGGAAATAATCAAGACATAGATACACTTCAAACTTTGCATAAATATTTGTGCTAAAAAAAAAATTGTATAGAATTAGAGAATGCTGGTGTGAAACAATTTAACCGATTACAGTATGTAGGTATCATCAAGACCTCCTCTACTATTGTGTGGAAAGGACTTTCTTTAATTAAATAATGACATGATGAGGATTCATATGAGTTCTAATATAATAGCAGATTGGAAAATAAAGATGCGTTTATCTTTATGCTAATTGACTAAAGAGGACAATTGAGTTCGCTGTGAACAGGGTTCAAACCTGTGCGGGGAAACCCCATTGGATTTCAAGCCCAACGCCTTAACCTCTCGGGATGACATCAGGGATCAAAAGGTCTCATAAAACCCTTGATGGGTGCAAAATTTGAAAGAAATTAGAGCTCATGATATAAATACATCAAATTTGAGCCCTCCTCACAATGCTTTTTTCTGATTCACGATGGAGTGAAGATGTATCAACTAAAACGCTTTGATATTGATGCAGCATCAGTTGAAGTTGCAACAAGATCAAAAAAGTGTATATAAAGTGAGAGAGAATCCACTGATTACGAGATGGGTTATAGATCGACAATTTCATGAGCAGAATGCAATCATTAGCTATAATTGACTGCTGAAGATAGGCACCAGCCCCCCAAGCGTGGGACGTGGGACAAGCATGTCAGATAATGGATGGATGGTTAGGGAGTTAAAATGGATGGACTTAATCAAAAAATAAAATTTAAACTGTGCCGAAATATGTGTAATAATAAAAACAACAAGTAAGATAGAAGTACTGGTTAGAGTGATGTGAAGCAATTTAGCCAATCATCAAGCACTCCTCCTTTGCTATTCAATTTTCATTGCACATTGGGAAAGTCACACTTGTTTCACTTCAATTTAAGTTAAAGAGACCACAGGAAATCGCTGTGAACAGGGTTCGAACCTGTGCGGGGAAACCCCATTGGATTTCGAAGTCCAACGCCTGATAACCTCTCGGCCATCACAGCTGGTGAGCATGATTGATATAGTGAAGTGCCTTCTTTGCTGCCCTCCTTGAGATCAGGTCTTGCTCCAAGAGTCTCCGCCTCACAGTGCATGCAGATTCACACCTGCCTTGCTGCCATTCCTGAGCAAGCTCTGCACTGCTGGTAGCCCGATCCCGCAGCTGAAACATTTTTAAGAGCTCGCTGGTCTTTCTTGGCCGCCCTGGAGCCTTTTTGGCAACAATGGAACCTCTCTCCTTGAAGTTCTTGATGATGCGATAGATTGTTGACTGAGGTGCAATCTTTCTAGCTGCGATTCTCTTTCCTGTTAGGCCATTTTTTTGGAGTGCAATGATGACTGCATGTGTTTCTTTAGAGATAACCATGGTTCACAGAAGAGAAACAATGATGCCAAGCACCAGCCTCTTTTTAAAGTGTCCAGTGGTGTCATTCTTGCTTAATCATGACAGATTGATCTCCAGCCCTGTCCTCTTTATCACTCACCCACACCTGTGTTAATGGAGCAATCTCTGAAATTATGTTAGCTGCTCCCTTTTAAGACAGGGCTGCAATGACTTTTGAAATGTGTTTTGGGGGATAAAGTTCATTTTCTAGGAAAATATTGACTTTGCAATTAATTGCTTTTACGCTGATCACTCTTTATAACATTCTGGAGTATATGCAAATTACCGTTATAAAAACTGAAGCAGTAGACTTGGTAAATGTTAACATTTGAATCATTCTCAAAAGTTTTGGCCATGACTGTACATACATACACACACATACACATATATACATACACACAGCAGAGACAAAAGTGGCAGCATGGCTTGTTAATGATAGACATTCAACTAATGCTGACATGACTGATGTGTTATGAGCCAATTTCTTTTAGATTCTTTTTGAAAATAATGTATGTTGTGAGTTCTCTGATGATCTGAGGGACAGTGGTCCATTCCTGAGATGCTGTAACTGCAAAGGCTCTTTGACTAAAAGCACTCTAAGGCAGAGGAACAACACAGTCTCCTCTAGCTGCCCCTCCTGTTACTTTTGGTGTCTTCCTGATTTTAACAAACTGACTGAGTGGAGGAGATGACAGATCATATATTATTTTGTAAAACAGACAGAGGTTTGCATACTTGATGAGGTTTTCCCAGCTTAGAAGCTTATGTTTTAGTATAATGTCACAATGGTGATATTTTGATGTTTTTTTTTATCCTAAAAATGTTATTGTCTGTTTGTAAAGAGATTGTAAAGGTTTTAGTGAGGTTTTATTTGCCTGTGACCAGGTTGTAAGACAGTAGGTGATGTGCGACAGAACCATGAACATTTTAGCTGCCTGGAGTGACAAGTTTGATCTTATGAAACGGAAATTTGTAATAGTGAATTTGACCTTTTTGATCTGGAATTTAAACAGCAAATTCAAAAACTTCTTGCACCTGTATTTCCTGAAGTAAATTGTTACACATAAAGAAAGCATTAACCAGCGTTATTGTAGCAACTATCAGCTACTTGAAATTTGTTAAATTTTCAGAAGATAACAACTATGACTGTCAATAAAAAAAATCAAGCAATTTTCAGCTGCAAGTTTATTAAACAAGATAAGGTCTCTATCTTTCTGAGGAGTAAAAACTTGAATTAAATTACACATTTTTTCTTTCTTTACTGGAAAAACATGAACTGAGACAGATGTGTGGGTTTTAGTTTTGAGGAGAGGGGCGTATGTAAAATGGGAGTTATGTGATGTCTGGCAGACAATGAGTTAAAGTAAAGCTAAGATTAGCAGGAAGGTTGTAGTACTTAAAAAAGCCCTTGTTATAGTACTTTTAGGTATTAGACAGTGATGATGTGAAATAATTTAACAGATTAGAGTAAGTAGGTATTATTAAGACCTCAGCTACTATGGTGTGGAAAGGACTTCTTTACTTTGATCATGATATGATGAAGATTTATATGAGTTCTACTTCCATAACAGATTGTCAAAATAAAACTTGCTATCCTAAAGAAACCAGGGGACATCGCTGTGAACAGGGTTCGAACCTGTGCGGGGAAACCCCATTGGATTTCGAGTTCAACACCTTAACCTCTCGGCCATCACAGCTTCACACCCTTAAGGACGTCAGGCATCAGAATGAATGATAAAACAGGTCAGGGTGTTAAATTAGAGGTATGCAATGGTCTGAAAGAGATTAGAGTTCATGATATAAATACGACAAATTTTAACACTCCTCAATACATACATTGTTGTTTTTTCTGATTCAGGATGGAGTGAAGTTTCATTATCTCTCAACAAACCTTTAAATAACAAATGTAATAATCATACAACATCAGCTGAAGTTGCTACATGATCAAGAAAGTGTTTTATTTCC